>OY740766.1:4172342-4234160 GCA_963513935.1 Aphrophora alni | reverse complement strand
CTTTAAATCACATAAGTACATATATTACAAGTTAAGTAAAAGTTACAAACCAGAAACATCCAGATTAGATATTCCCGGAAGCATTACAAATCTCAGAGGACAAGCACTACAAACTGCCTATCTACAACAAGTTTTGAGTTATCGAAATGACCTGTCTTCAGACTGGACAAAGACAATAATCAAACTTAGTAAATCAAAGGACCAAGTCACATCCATATTAATCAAGATTCAAGAGGTTATGATATTGAACTGGTACTTGAAAACAAAACCCTCCTGGCTGAATAACAAGTTGAATTTAGACAGATCTACTGCAAACTAAACATTAAGATTTACAGAAGCATTAAAAATGTATTTAACTAAAGAGAAAATGTATTTGTGATTTTCAAAGGAACTCATGACACGGTGTGAGGAAATAAAATGCTTCAAAAACTCAACCAAAGTAAAGAGTATTAAGTTAAGATGGTTTCTAAGATACTTTACCCAATGATGGAATAAAATTAGTTTCGTAAATAAATGTCGGAGATACAAGCAAACTAAACTCGAATTCCTCGCAGAAACTGTCTCTAGATCAATGTTTTTCAATATAACAAATACATTTCAATGAGCTCCCTAAGCCGATTAAAACTTAAAATATATAAAACATGTTTGCGGATTGTGTTATAATCACCCTAGAATGCAAACATTAAAAAATAGCATAAAATAATATTATGAATATACTGGGTGTCCCACCTAAAATGTTACAATAATAGCTAACTTTTTGAATTATAAATATGATGATTTGAAGTACAAATATTTTTAGTACTTTAAATGGGGAACCTTTCTTTCTTTTCAATGAACTTTAAAAATCCATTTTTTTAATGAAAAAAATTGCCCCAATTTTCCAATATGGCGGTCAACTTTGGAATTTGTTATGGAACACCCTGTATTTTATGGTTTGTTCAGTTGTAAAACTATAGTTTAAGAATGTTTTATTCCTGGGTATTTTTTAAATCTTTAGCCGTTTAGAAATTACAGGCACTTAAAGTTTAGAAAATCAAAGCGTTGGCAATCAAGTACATAGTCATACTAACGGACTCAAAAGCAGCAATTCAAGCAATACCATCGTATCCTTCTACTACTAACGAAACTTTAAAATAATACCAAAAAAAATATAAGAACTCTAAGCAAATATCAAGGAACATGTCGGAAATATCAGTGGATACCTATAAAGTGGGATTCATGGAAATAAAGAGACGGACATTTTAGCAATGAAAGAGACAAAAATTTGTCAAAGTGTGGATAGACCTAACGGTAAATAAATCAAACAAGTCCAGCTATCAGCACCACCATTCAGCAAAAGCAAATACTCGTGACAAAATATAAAGAAACATAAGTAATTATTAACAACATCAATAAAAGATTCCATAACCGACTGTCTTGGAGCATCGGAAAAAAAGTTGGAATATATAGTTCTGAAATGTTACATTCTATCGAGACCCAAATTCTAGAATGGTAAAGGAACTTCTACAGTGCCGAAAATTGGATGAATATTTGAAATACTCAAGAAATATCACGAAACTCTATTGTGATGTCAGAAGAATGATGGATGTCAAGTTCCAGCGGAATGTTAGGGAACTAAACAGTGTATCTGTTACGTGAATAATAATTTGTTTAATATTTTAGAAATCCTTTGAAACTCGAAGAGGTTTTCGTTCGTTTAAATGCTAATTTTAAAAAGTAGTAAATGAGTAAGTTTTTAATTTTTGTAAAGTTTTTTTTTTTAAAAGAAATACAAGTATGTTTCGTTCATTGTTATACTCTACACTTTCGAGCGCGAATTGTATTCCCTTGTCCAATTTTTGGAACTGTTTTAAGTGGTCTATACTTTAAAACAGAAATTAGAATTTTTTTTAAATACATTGCACTGCGTAGATGCAAAAAACTTTTATAATGATTGGTACAAGTTTGGTTTTAACTAAGTATCCAACAAACAAATAAACAAAAATACATTTGAAATGCCAAATGGTTCTATTACAATAAGACATCACTTCGCTTGCTTGATAATATATATATATATATATATATATATATATATATATATAAGGCATGTATTGATGTGAAAACAATTTATTCAACCTGTTCGTTCATTCATATAAAGAAACATTCTCTGCATGCATGAATAATTCACTTGGCTGCATTCTATTAATTTTTATCGTCAGCTGTCTTTGCCATAATCGAATACAATTATTATAGTAGACACAGTTACAAAACAACTGCAATGAGTTAAAGAAAACAACTAACAGCAAAAACTATAAAATAATCACCATTAATAACCTAGTTTGAGATATAGTTAGACCCACATATCTACAAATCCATGAACACAAACATCTCGTTGTAGATTATTAACTCTTTTGTACAATTTAATTAAAAGTTCAGAAGTTAAAATAAAGCAATCACTATTATTTAAATGAATTTAAATTTGTTTCTAAAATTACAATTTTACCTGAATATTTATTATTGTGATATAATTCTGCGAATTTAAATCCGTACAAAGTGGAAATTGTGCCAAACAACCGGTAAAAGTAAGATTAAAGTTACGAAATATAAATGTATTTTACCTAAGGTTTAAGTTATTTGATTGAAATTTGTTGGTTTGATTTTGAGGTATTTGTTCTTTTTTTAAGGTAAAATTTTCCGAGCGATAGTAGGAATATTTGAAGTTTGTTTTTATGAGAGGGGGAAGGTTTATAGGTAAAGAAGGTTTAGGTTATCATCTCCTTAAACAAAAAATAATAATAATAAAATTTGCCTATAGAGAAACATAAAAGATAAAAGAAAAAGATAAAGTTTGATAGGAAAGATGAAAGAGAGAGATCTAACCCAAGACTAGATGTTGAAACGTGTATATCCAGCCCGAGTACATTGGGAAAGCCAAACCGGTATTCAATATAAGTGAGTTCCTAAGAAAGTTTAAGCTTTGAATGACTCTATAATAAATGTACTGCAATATTTGCACACAGTTAATTTAAAATGCAACAGCATTGTTTGTTAAGAAATTTACTAAGAATATTATTTGCTTTATGAGTATTGAAATCCAGTTGAGTTGAATTAAAAATTTGAACCGTCTACGAGGAAAACAGATAAATAACATTCATGAAACAAATAAGTACAAGGAAGTTACAAGTAGAATGTAGGATAATATCGCATCAATTGTTTGAAATCTCGTATTGTTCCATCTTGAGATTTTAATAAGTGAAGTAGAAAGAGAGCTAATATAAGTATGTCGAATAAACAAACTCCAACATCTTCAAATTGTGAAGAATCTTAATGAGGTATAACTGTAGGGTCTTTGTGTTAGACTGTAATAATTGTTTGTTCCGTCCAAGTTTAACTTTGAACCAAAGCTAAACTGAATGTTTTTAACCAACTTGATAAAATAATTAGTTTTTTAAATTATTCTCTTCTTGACATTTTATTAGTTTATTTCTTTGACTACAAACGTTTCACTGTCGTGACACCATCATCAACTTTTTGAACGATTTGGTAACTTATGCTTTCCAACCTGTTTACTTGATTTGAACAAAATACGATACGAATCGAGTTCCAACGCTTATGTAGACGATTTCACGATGAAACTGTGGTAGTTGATTTTGGTTATACAAATTTAAATTAAATTAATTTCAATAATCCTCCATTGTCCATCCATCTATGATGTCATTTTTTAAACAAATTAAAACTTCAGAACGAATTGAGATTTCAATACCGAATTTAGTAGAACCGTTTATATTATTTATTTTTCAGTATCCAATACTAGAAAATCTATAAATTTTTATTTAACTGTTTCTCGACAAATCTCGAGAATCGTTGATTTTACAAATTATTTTAAAGATACATTTTATTGAGCCCTTATAATGATGAATAAAATGACGTTTTATATTTATCCCTATGCTGTGAAATTATCCTATACTACGACATTGTCGGAATGATTTACATGTCTGAGTTGCAACTCATTTATTTATGTATATTTTAACACGAATCTTCAATCAAACCCACATTTATTTTCACTAAGAAAAAGTTTTGAGTAAATGTGAAAATGATACAGTTTTTTTTACAATTAGATTGTAAGTCTTCCAAATTAATTAATCATAATTTACAAATCAATACCTGGATACCCAGAACACAGACAAGGATAAGCGATTTTACGACCTCTCAGTGTAGATAAGCTTTGATAAGCATATCTTAGCCCAAACCATCTCTCTGTGGTGATCCCCTCCCCACTGTAAGATTTTGAAACACTGTATATCTTTCAAATTTACTCCAAACGTTTTCTAAGTGAAACAAAATGTGGGTTTGATTGAAGATTTGTATTAAAATATTCATGCATATAAATGAGCTGGAAACCAGACTAGTAAATCATTCCAACAATTTTATATTATCACAGCAAGACACAAGAAAACATTAACAATTTTACTCCAGGGGTTGTTACATAAATCACACGCACGTTGTGTATCAAATTTCACGTAATCTGATTTAGCGATTGACCACTTAAGAAGGAAGTTTGTGACTCATAGCAAACTGGGAATTTTTCGGAAAATATCTGCTACAGTCTAAATATTTCTGAATTGGAGAGAAAGAATATTAAGACTTATACAGTAATCTGGAAAAGCGGTCCTGAAGATTTACACAGTGCAAGCGTTGGTTATGGAAAATGAAGAATTGAAGCAAGATGTTTTACTTGGTATGTACACAGTTCTTTGCTTCGCTTCTTAAATGAAACAAATAAATAAAACTAACTAAAATATTTGTGTTCTATTTGTTTGGATTTTTAAACAACTGTCCCCAACAACCCGTCATGAGTGTTACTTCAGGAGTGTTACCAAATTAGAAGAAAGAAAAAGGGGAATATTTGTTTTGTTTTGTTGGTGAAAAATAGCCATCTTGTTTCTAGTTTCCAGCAATGTGGAAGTGTTTGCTGTAAGTTTGAAGAAAAGAAATTTATACCCAGAATACATAAATATTGGTAAGTATTTTAACTCATTGTAAAGAGTGTTACCTGTATTTTTATACATCAAACAAACATTGAAAATTGGTATTTAATATAAATTTGTAAGTGTTGATGTACTGTAGTTCTTAACCTAACCTCCAAATTCTAGCCTTCACTCATGATGCATTTACACAACTAAAGTGTTAGATTTTTCACGAGTGTTACCAGTCACAAGTGTTACCTTAAAAAAGTAACACTCTTGATTTTTAAGTAACACTCCTGACTTTAGTGATTAAATTATCACCTTACTGGTTTTTCTTATCTATGTAATATAAATTCTACTTTAAATGAAACAAATAAATAATACTAACTAAATTATTTGTGTTCTATTTGTTTGGATTTTTAAACAACTGTTCCCAACAACCCGTCATGGGTGTTACTTTATGAGTGTTACCCAATTAGAAGAAAGAAAAATGGAAATATTTGTTTTGTTTGGTTGGTGAAAAATAGCCATCTTGTTTCTAGTTTCCAGCAATGTGGAAGTGTTTGCTGTATGTTTGAAGATAAGAAAATTATACCCAGAATACATATTTATAATTGTAAGTATTATAACTCATTGTCAAGAGTGTTACCTGTATTTTTATACATCAAACATTGAAAATTGGTATTTAATATAAATTTGTAAGTGTTGATGTACTGTAGTTCTTAACCTAACCTCCAAATTGTAGTCTCCACTCATGATGCATTTACACAACTAAAGTGTTAGATTTTTCACGAGTGTTACCAGTCACAAGTGTTACCTTAAAAAAGTAACACTCTAGACTTTAGGTAACACTCCTGACTTTAGTGATTAAATTATCACCTTACTGGTTTTTCTTATCTATGTAATATAAATTCTACTTTAAAGAAGATCTCAGCTGAGTGAAAAGAAATTGAGGATTTTTGGAGCAAATATAATGTCCATCCTACTCTATGTCAAGTAGAATAAGTGTAAGCAACACAGGCGTTCGTTAACATATGTTTGAGATTTATATTGAAGGTATAAGATGGTTGAGAATAATAAAATACAGCGACTTTGAGAAAGAGCGAATTGAAGAACAATAAAAGTTATTATTAAGAAAAGGAGTTGAAAGTTTGGGTCATAGTTTATTAAGGAACATGAGATAGTGAGGAAAGTTCAGGTAATGGAATACGTAAGAGTACAGAATGAGTAGAGGTTGATAATGACCTGAAGACGAAAGATGGAAAGGGTTAGAGAGGAAAATTAGGAGAAAGGTGAAGACAATTGGATAAAAAAATAAAACGCAGAACACAATAGAATATTTGGCAGCACCAAACGACCTGCAGATCTTCCCCACTCAATTGTTCTTTATTTTTCGTAAGCCTTGCACTACCACAACAAGCTTTTCCTTTGTGGTTAAATTGCCTTGTAAATAAATGAAAGAAGCAATCATGGAATCTCTACATAGGAGCAGGACCCCTTCGGGTCTGGCTCTTATTAAAAACTGCCGTAATACATTACTTATATCAGAAAATTCATTGTTAACCTACATTACAGAACGAGTTTTCTATTTTTATCACACAATTGGAAACCATAGATGCGAATAATTGACAATCTCAATTAGCAACAGATGCGCAGATTACATCAGTTCCACGGGTTCATTTATAATTACATACGTAATTAAATTTGTAACTTAATACGTTTTAAACTCGTATACCGTATTAATCATACTGATGTGAAATGTGTTACGTTCTCCCATATTTATAGTATAGAGAAGATTTTGTATTGATGTAAAGAGAAGTTAAAAATAAATGAAAACGAATTTTGTACGGTTTAATAACTCAAAATTAAGGTAAACTATTTTTATCTTATTTTGGTGAAGAGTGAAGATAACTCAAACTCATATTTTTGAAACACAAATTCTCACTTCTGATTATTGGGATACAGTTCTGTAATGTTTTGTTCAATTAGCTAATTTTACATTGAACGGGAAGAGTGACAGTGTAACGTTGTCAAATTATAGTTTATGGAATCTCTATTTGGTCGGTTTTATAAAATTTCTACACTACCGTATTTAGGTCAAAACGGTACATCTATAATCCCAGATTTCACTCACTTCCTTCCTTCCAACTAATCTGGACGATATCTAACAAAACTAGTGGTTCTATGAACAGTAGACTTTGTTAATTGAATGTTTTAATATATTAAATAAATAGCGACTACTCTCTGATATGCGACATAATAAAAATATTTATAGACAAAGAAGTAACAATAAATCATAACACAGCTTCTGTACACCACTCGCAGAGAGAAATAATAAGTATAAATAAATATTAAGCTTGACTTGTGAGATAATATTAGATAGAATAAAACTAGAACACAAGTTGTCACAAAAATTGCGTTTACTTAATCAAAAGCGTTTCAACAACAAGGTGCCATCCTCACTGATAGATGAGCTACAATAACTAAACTATAACTAACCTAGCATTGCGCCAAACCCAGTATTTATACAAAACTAAAAAGGGCGTGGCCTAAACCTACCCTCTAATATTAAGGCGTTAACAAGTACCTCGCGTCATTCTAAATAACTTAAAGAGTTAACAACTAATACAATATTCTGAAATAATCTTATATCTATCAATATTATTGTACAATGTAAAATGTTTTGTTAGATATAAGATTAGTTCAGAATATTCTATTAGTTAGATGTTAACTGTTAAGTAATTTAGAATGACGCGAGGTACATGTTACCGCCTTAATAATAGAAAGTAGTTTAGCCCCCTTTAGTTTTGTATAAATACAAGGTTTGGTGCAGTGCTAGATTAGTTATAGCTTACGTATCACTGAGGCTGGCGACTTTGTCGTTTGTTTAAATAAGCGTAATTTTTGTGAACTATGTGTTCGAGTTTTATTCTCTCTTGAAAAAATAAGAGTTAAATGCCTTATGGGTGGTTTGTTTCATACCTTATGATTGTGTTTTATCATTTGATGGGATTTCACAGTTTCAGACATTATTATGTTGCATCCATCGATGTATAACAATCCTCTAGAAGGCTGACTGTTTTTATTTTAAAACAAAAAATTTCACGCAACCATTGGTGTGACTCGTTGGCTGGTGACTATGCTGCTAGTTCCGAATTATTTTATCCAAATTTATTGAAGTTACATAAAGTGTTATTTAATAACTGTTATGTAACTATAATGTATTACTTTTTTTTTTAACCATGTGAAACTCGAAATGGGTTTAGTTTAAATCAAACAAATAAAAACGTAAAAAGAAGGAAAATATGATTTTTTAAATGTGATTGGTTAGATAAATAATTTCCTTTAGAAAGTTTCAAAAACAGTTCAAATTTTATCTTTAGACGTCTATTACCCTATATATGCCTCATCATAATTAGTAATTTTTTGTGCTCTCTGAAATCCTACTCACCCCAGTCTAAGCCTTGCAATTGTACTGTAAAATTTCTCTTTTTGACCAATCTTAAATAAATCGATTAACAATAAATTACATATGATAACTGTTTTTTAATCGAAAAATAAAACCTTATGGTTATAATCGACTTAAACAAAAGCTAAAAAAGAATAAAATACAGGCCTCTTACAATACTCTCAAGGCTGAATTCCTGATAAGAAATATAAAAGAGAAGGAAAAAAACTCAAGACTGCAAGAAGCAATATGTTAATCCAGCTAGAACGTATGGGATTGTGCATATATCGTTCTGTTTAGAACTGTATATATTTCAAAACGATTTTCCTTAACTGCGTAACAAACAAAGATAAAAACATAATTCTAAATTGCTAGTTAAAACAGTTCCGCGCTTTACTCGATGACAAATCAATACAAGATATTTCAGGAATACATAATGATACACTCCAGTTCTCATCAAATAATACATTTCCTTGACTGAATAAACTATTTTACATTTTAACTCGTAAAAATCATATTTCTGCTTTCATAGACGTTTTATATTTTTCAGTGTAATGGAATATAGTCAAATGTATGAATACTTCTGAAGAACTTCGATATTTACTTTTCTGAATGACAAAATGACTTCTTGTAATGCAAATTCATGCGGCGGGTTTATTTACCTCCCCTCTCGCAGTCACATTATAAAACAACCATCTGTGTGGGAAACATTTTGACTACATTACTACAATATGATTGTATATTTTTTCTTTGTTAATTTTATAGAAAAATTAGTACTAATTGTACTCTCAATGAGAACAAAATTATCTGGGATATATTTTTGTTGTAAATTAGAAGATAACGGAAATACTGTAGTTGTATAACACCAATTATTGGTTCTCTTCAACTGTGTGTTCATTCAAATATTTTATGTTTAATTACTTAATTAAGGGAATTACTGTAAATGGGTTCTTTTTGCTAAATTTCAGATTTGACTATAATATGTTAGTTTGACAAGAATAACAGCATCTACCACTGAATCGAGATAAAACCAAAGTGAATACTAATCCGGAAAAAAACTTACAATAGTGGAGAGGGTTTTACTTTGAATATGTAGAGAGTGATAAATATTTGAGTCAGTTATGTTATTTAGCGAGATAACAAGGAGGTGGTTAGTTTAGATTAGGTTAGGTTAGGTAAGGTTGATTAGGTTAGGTTAGGTTAGGTTAGATTAGGTTAGGTTAGGTTAGGTTAAGTTAGGTTAGGTTAGTTTCTTTTAGCTTAGGTTAGGTTAGGTTAGTTTAGGTTAGTTTAAATAAGGTTAGGTTAGGTTAGTTTAGATTAGGTTTGGTTAGTTTAGATTAGGTTAGGTTAGTTTAAATTAGGTTAGGTTAGTTTATTTTAGGTTAGGTTAGGTTAGGTTAGTTTAGGTTAGGTTAGTTTAGATTAGGTTAGGATAGGTTAGGTTAGATTAGTTTAGGTTAGGTTAGGTTGGGTTAGATTAGTTATTTTGAAGGTAACTTCTTAAACGTCCTGAAAGCAAGGTAGTACTGACGTATTGTGTATGGATGCCAAACTTGGGTGCTCACAAGTAAACTAGTTGAGTGATTGAAGACATCGCGGTATTGGATGATAAACAGTTTGCTCGGGTTGGAAATACAAAAGAGGGTGAGATACACACATTAAGAAGATATTGAATGTGAATCGAGGTTGAAACATAAAGCGAGAGAAGTATACATTAAAGCAAAAATGGGCTGGCGATATAACCTTCATGGTAGCCCAAACTACGTACATAATAGTTTCCCAAGGACAACGAGAGGAAAAGGAAAACTTACGTGGAGGAATCAGATAACGAAGGAAGTGGGTGATCAATGTGCTCGTTTGCAAGTAAGAGAGTAAAATGGTCTGGTTGTTTTAGAAAACTTTTAAAACATTTTATTGGCTTTGTTGGTAATTATAGTGGTTGAATCTGAACTATGTAATTGGACAGATTGTGTATTTATTTAACAATCTATTTGCAAAAATTCATTTTAACAGAAATGTACTGTGTTTTAGCAACTTCATTTATCCGAAAAAAAGGAAATTCTTTTGAGAATGTCAATAGAGATTTATTGTTATTAATAACTGCTTTAGTATAACGAAGTGTTATATCATGGAATCATTTCACATATCATAAGAGATGTAATAAGTGTCCTAACCTAACCTAACTCATTCTTTCTATAGAACCTAACCTAACGAACCTAACCTAATTCATACTTTCTATAGAACCTAACCTAACCAACCTAACATATTTCATACTTTCTATAGAACCTAACCTAACCTAACCAATCTAACCTACCCTAACTCATTCTTTCTATATAACCTAACCTAACCAACCTAACCAAATTCATACTTTCTATAGTACCTAACCTAACCTAACCTAACCAAGCTAACCTAACCTAATCAACCTAACTTAATTTATACTTTCTATAGAACCTAACCTAACCAACCTAACACAATTCATACTTTCTATAGTACCTAACCTAACCTAACCTAACCAATCTAACCTACCCTAACTCAATCTTTCTATAGAACCTAACCTAACCAACCTAACCTAATTCATACTTTCTATAGAACCTAACCTAACCAATCTAACCTACCCTAACTCAATCTTTCTATTTAACCTAACCTAACCAACCTAACCTAATTCATACTTTCTATAGAACCTAACCTGACCTAACCAAGCTAACCTAACCTAACCTAACCAATCTAACCTACCCTAACTCATTCTTTCTATATAACCTAACCTAACCAACCTAACCAAATTCATACTTTCTATAGTACCTAACCTAACCTAACCTAACCAAGCTAACCTAACCTAATCAACCTAAATTAATTTATACTTTCTATAGAACCTAACCTAACCAACCTAACATAATTCATACTTTCTATAGTACCTAACCTAACCTAACCTAACCAATCTAACCTACCCTAACTCAATCTTTCTATAGAACCTAACCTAACCAAACTAACCTAATTCATACTTTCTATAGAAACTAACCTAACCAATCTAACTTACCCTAACTCAATCTTTCTATTTAACCTAACCTAACCAACCTAACCAAATTCATACTTTCTATAGAACCTAACCTAACCTAACCAAGCTAACCTAACCTAACCTAACCAATCTAACCTACCCTAACTCATTCTTTCTATATAACCTAATCTAACCAACCTAACCAAATTCATACTTTCTATAGTACCTAACCTAACCTAACCTAACCAAGCTAACCTAACCTAATCAACCTAACTTAATTTATACTTTCTATAGAACCTAACCTAACCAACCTAACATAATTCATACTTTCTATAGAACCTAACCTAATCAACCTAACTTAATTTATACTTTCTATAGAACCTAACCTAACCTAACCAAGCTAACCTACCCTAACTCATTCTGTCTATAGAACCTAACCTAACCGAATCCACTCATCCTACAGAAATTCGCTTAAAACAATGTCACTCAATTTCAAATATATTGTTTCTATAGATCACGTTAACAAGAGAAACATAAAATCACCTCGAGGACAGACCCTTACACCTCCAACACAAACTCAGTACTTAAAACCAGTTCGTGTCTATCAAGCAGTAAAACCATCAACTAAACACTGTCTAAAAACCAGTTTACAAAACATTAAACGTAACTTCAAGAGGCTGTGAATCCTTTGTCTCAAAGTTTAAATCCGTTACACTGACGAAGGCCGAGGTTTAAGGTTAAGGTGAGAAACTGGTTTCGATTGTACATCGAACCTCCTTTACGTGTAGCCAGAACGTTTCTTATTTTTGTACAGAATTTTTTTTGCAAACCGATTGTGTAACGACTAACCTTGAAATCCAAAAAAAGTAACGTAAATGGCACATTATATATGTCGGTTTTATTTTGGTTTGATAATTTATGGTTAAGCTTAGGTATGTTGTTTAAGCAACTCGTTTACCATGAAGCTGAAGGTCTGCTGCCTACAGAGTTATATAACAAGTTGTTTTTGGTCAGGTGGTTGGAAATTCTAAAAGGATGATGTCTGTGTATTCAATTCATTGGTAGGGAGTGTGTCGTACATACATTATGAGACATTTCTGCGTAATGCAATCTATATATTTTTACTCCTTGCAATATATATTGTAAAGATATTTATCTGATGAGTCTAGAAATTGATGTCGAGCTTGTTGGGTTTGTTTTCGGCTACTCTGAGTCCAAACAAGTGGTTTTTGCAATGATGACTATTTGTCGTGGTTTGTATATGCAGTGCTTTGCAACCCAAAAGCGTGGATGGATTTAAATTAAATCTGTTATATCTTCTTCATTTCATTATAATTCAAACTTTCGGGTAGCTGACATAAGAAAAAAACACAAAATTACGATTTTTTTCAAAATCAATGCTAACGATTTTGATAAAAAAAATTTCACGAGTGTAGCCTCTAAATACGAAAACAAAATTTATTGGTTCATTAAAAGTCTGGTTTGTGATTTATTGGTAATCAACTAAAACAATACGTAATTACTGAAAAAATTAAATGACAGATGAACATTTAAATAATTTGCTTAGTGTAAAGATAAACACTAAAACCAATGCTTATAAAACAAGACCTTACAGATAAGATTCACAAAATACCAGTACGGTTGGAAAAAACAACAACATAAATTAATTGGTTCAAAAGGAAATATTATAACAAAAAGTAGAGTCTACATCCAAATAAAATTCACAAAATTTTGATTTTGTATTACTATTCATAAATAGAGAAATGTTTCCACGTTCTTTACAATATTGGTTTTTTAAATTTTAAATTAAAATTTTGTGTCTATCTGCCCCCCCCCCACTGTATATCCCTAAAATCTAAAATAGACTTACGGTGTTGAAAAGGGGTAGTCTTGATATTTTGTTACAAGTGCTGGTTAGTCTAATAGTTGTTGGTTGTTATATCTTCACGTGTGAGAATTTCGGAGCTCAAAAATTTACAATGTTAACCCATCATCGTGGGGTAAATGAGGAAGGTGCAATTGATAGGGAACTCTTGAGAACGCTAGAACAATGTCGAAGAGAATTATTACCCAAGTGAAAACCTGTCCAGCAGGTATAGATTCTTTAGGACTATTGAACCACAGAAATATGTTTTCATGTTAAGTCACTCAAACAATCGACGGTCAGAGTGCATCCACAGATATCTATGGAAAAAACTAAATTTAAAATTCACACATGAACTACTTTGATTTTTCCTTACACTATATATTTACATGGTGTCAAAATATCTCTGCACCCCCCCCTCTTATATTGATCGATTGAATTTAGAAAAACGAGAAACTAAGAAAATATTTATTGTTTGTCTGAAATAAATTTTTGGAAATTTGGGAGATTTTTTTCTTGAAAATGGAGTTTTTAGGGAGCATTCGTCTCTCTGGTGTCTACAGCTCAAATTTGTGGATCGATTTTAATCAAATAATGCATGAGGGCATACTTTGGACATATATTAATAAATGTAAATTCCAATAAAAAAAATATAAATTTCAATTTCAATTTCATAAGGATTTTGTTTCATTTCCCTCATAACTTAAAATTTAGGAGTGACAAGAAAAAACAGAAGTTTAAGGTTTACGGTATAGTCAATTTTACTCAAATGTAGCCTCTAAGGTCGAAATAATTCATATTGGTTTGGTTAGGTTAGGTTAGGTTATTTTAGGTTAGTTAGGTTAGGCTAGGTTGGTTTAGGTTAGGTTAGGTTAGGTTTGATTGGGTTATGTTAGGTTAGATTAGGTTAGATTAGGTTAGGTTAGGTTAGGTTAGGATAGGTTAGGTTAGGTTAGGTTAGATTTGGTTAGGTTAGGTTGGTTTAGGTTCGGTTCGGTTAGGTTAGGTTGGGTTAGGAATGAGTTTCCTGTAAAAACCCAACGAATCAGCAATAATGCTCGTATAAAGACGTAATTTTTCAAAATCTGTTCTACCAATGACAACAACTCGTGTGGAAAATTGCAATTAAAAAAATAATAAATAAGGTTTTGGAAGAAAGAAAAATGAAACTTGTGACGTCATTAAAAGCTTGATTTCATTCAAACACGCGTATACGACACAAGCCAAACAAGTTTAGGAACTATTAGTGTAGAAATATTTTTACAATGACAGCGTCCAGTGTTAACAGTGTTAATTTGCAAATGTAGACCGACAACTCCCAAACAAACATTTTCAGTGGCTTTAGTTAGTTTTTATTTAATTTTGTAAGTGAGAAACATTACGGAATATTTTTGCAACTATTAGGTTTATATTTAAGTGAAATCAGAAAAATTGAAGCAGTTTGACAAATTTATATAGGTATAGATACATAATACCACAGTGGAATTGAAAATCAAGGACTCATGAATCGAGGATGCGCATACTTCATCGCCACGTGCTCACACAACTCATAAAGTCACGTTGAGTATCATTTCTAAAAAACGTGAATATTTAATCTTTTCCTTGAAATATACAATCACTACTTCATAACTGCATTGATCCAAGGTAATAATTATATCATCGGCTTCAGATCATGTGTTATAAGTAATATAAACTCTTCAGACTTACTTTCTCATACACCTTAAAACAAAACACTAATGTCACATAATATTCTCAGTATCTGTTTCTGATTGTCTCTGTAATATTTATACGTTAGAAAAAAAACAATGTCATTTAGTTTATTACTAAGTTTCTATATTTCTTATAAAGAGTTAACTTGTTATAAACTTTATATATGTTGGTATCAAAATAGTTCTTAATATTAAAATTGTATAACTTGGTATGGACAATTTGTAATTATGTATATTGTATAATTTGATAGAAAGAGAGAATGTATGTGCCGAGTGACAGATAAAAATGTGTTTAGACTGTATATTTAGTTTTTAATTAGGTTAGGAGTTTGTTTGGTTTCTGATAAAATTTTATTTAGTAAAGCACATTGTTTTAAATATTTTGTTAAAAGTAATAAAGATGGGAAGTTTATTTTTTATAAATTGTGTAACTTTATGTAAAGTTAGAGTTTATTTTGCTGGGCTTGGTCGGCTGCAAGTTTTGGCTAATTTAGTCAAATCGAATTAAGTTTATAATTTTTTTTTATGTGTATTTTATGTTTTAGTGTATAGTTTAGTAACTAGTTTATAGGAAATACACATATAGCCATAAACAGGTTTATAACCTCTGGGTTTTATTTATTTGTTTGTAGTGTAGGTTTATATTTTTTGTAAAAATAGAACCAATATTATTTTGTAAAAAAAAGTTAACAAACAAATAAATACATATATATTCATTAATTAATTCTTTCATTCACATTTTAGTGTTAAGACCTTCACAAGCGTTTCATTCACAAGCGTTAAGACCTTCGATTTTGCCAAAAACTCGCCCAAAGAATGAACTGTATTTCAGTGAGAGCTTGTTTTTAATAAATGTGGACAAGTTTCGTTGTCGTGTACCTGTTAGTTACGAAAGGTTATTTTCGATTACTTGCGATTTAACAAACTAGTTTTTCCAAGAATGTAGATATATCACTAAATGTGATCTAAATTAAATAAAGCTGATTTAAAGAAAAATATTTTTTTTTTATAACAACTCAATACTGATTTTTTAGCAATAATTCCCTAAACGGGATGTTCAGGAAAAATAACAACCTAGACTATTGGGTCCTTAGGGGCTAAGTTTTAGGAAAATTTGTTTTATAGGAATTTGATAACAATAAAAAACGTTCAGACTTATGGCCGAAATACGCCTAAAGACCAAATTGGACATTTGTTCATTTGTTTGTCTGCAGAGAACTGTATAGACGTAAATGCGATACGTATATCTGAACAATAATAAAAATGTAAAAATAAATTGTACACATGCAGTTGATAGGATGCAAATTTGTTTTCGCGTTTTGTTTTTATTTCCGCTCCTTTGTCAATCTTAATGTTCGTAAAAATAAATATGCGATGGCCAAGCTGCATAAAACATCCTTATAAATATCTTAATGAAGGCTGAAACACTGTTTGAAACTAAAGCCTATTTTTAAGTTTAGCGACAATTTGTTTTGTTTTTTAGTAACAATAAATATTGAAAGACAAATAAATCTACATCTTTGGAGAGAATTTACATGATATTGCTGGGTAACTTGTCCATAATACAGTAATGTTTATAACATACTGTCTACAAAATCTGAATAAAAGTGGGTGAAAACTGCAATCATTAAAGTATCAAAACATATACATTTCTAAGGGTTCATGAATCAACACAATAAACAATGTTAAGGGCACATAGTAAACAATAAACAACGTTTTAAAGCGACATAGTAAACAATAAATCTAGTTTAAGGGCACATATTAAACAATAAACAATGTTTAAGGCCACATAGTAAACTTTAATGTAATAGCAGATATTTCTTGTTGAAACTCCATATTCAAGGATAAAATTAAGCAAAAGCTTAAAGTTTTTAATATTTAATAGTATAAATATTTGAAACTTAAAACTACAGTTGCCCGACAATGCCGCAAGGCGAAACAATTGTAGCTCATTTATACTATTAAATATTTGAAACTTTAAGCTTTTGCTTTATTTTATCCCCACATAGTAAACAATAAACCATGTTGTAGGGCACATAGTAAACAATCACATAATGATGAATGCCACATAGTAAACAATAAACCATGTTTAAGGCCACATAGTAACCAATAAACCATATTTAAGGCCACATAATAAACATTAAACAATGTTTAAGGGAACATAATTAACAATAAACCATGTTTAAGGCCACAGAGTAAACAATAAACCATGGTCAAGGCCACATAATAAACCATAAACAATGTTTAAGGCCAAACAGTAAACTTCTCAGAAACTACAATACCTGCTAAGTAAAAAATCGTATAAGCGGAAAAATTAATAAATTAAATTCTCAGAAACGCCTGATATAATTAATTCCCCCCCTCCCCTAACTACATACGTGTAGTAGGTCTGTACAGATTTTTTAAGATGAGAAAAAATATCGTCATTTTTCACATATATTTCAATTTTAATGTACTCTGAACACACAAACATTTTCCCAAAAATATCTGTGTCCATTTGTACATCGAAATCGAGTGGATTGATTTTGATGAAATTTGGATTATTGCGAATGTCTTAACTATAAATCGCAGCGCTTTTTCCATATCTTATCAACAAAGTTTTTTCTTTTTCAAAATCGGCTTGAACCATGATGATAAATTTTTGATAAGATGTAGCCTCTAAGGTGTCAATAATATCCCGTCTCTCAAAACACGATATTCATGAATTATAAGTTAGGTTAAAGAATCATTTATGGAGGTTAATTGTGAAGATTAAATGTAGCTAAATATTAATGTAATGTAATGTCACAAATCTCTAGGAGAAATAAATTAGGACTCAGAAATATTTTTTTAAAAAACCAAGAGGATCCGTTATCTGTCTTTAAAGAAATCTGTTTCCATCAAATATGATTTAAACTTAAAACGAGTCTATGTCACAATGGAAACAAGTTTAAACTTTATTTTATAATGTTATAAAATAAATTCACAAAATTTGACGGAGAGGATATATTTATCTCAAATTTATATCTCATTTAAATAGACGGTAAATCGCGGTAAGAAAGAATAAAAAGTACTACAACAAAAAATTAAATAGTATAAACGAAATATTTAGATAGTTGGAGGTGAATTGATTATTATTTGGCTTTGTAAATAGTGTCTGAGAAAGTTAGTGCATTGGATTTGCACAATTTATTTCTATATAAAATAACTAATCGTTGTATAATCTCGTAGTCTGGATTACCATACGATGACAATGACCTCTGTCGCCTTACTTTAACAACATTATATTTAAATTCAATGATTTGCTTCCTCTGTAATGGGCTAATTAAATACAATGTGTTACAACAAGCTGTCTAATGACAGTCTACTTTGTAGGAATACGATCACTCTATGGTTCTTTTAAAATTACTTTCTTTTGATTTATCAATAAAATAAATTGTGTTTCTAGAATGTAATTGGCTGATTTACAAGGTCTTGTTATAATGACTTTGGATATGAATAATAAAACTTAATTTCGTTGTATTTGTGTTTGTTTTAAAATAATTGAGAAGCAACAGTTGAACTTACAAATATTTCCGACACCTGATTTTGAAGATTTCCTAGACATGGTGTTAGGGAAAATATATTTTTTCCTTATACGTATTTATCTACAAATTATTAAAAGACGAATTGATTCAAACGTTTTTAAACTACAGCTATTTTGGAACTTCCCTAGAGATATTATTTAGTTAACGAATTTTCCCAAAGTAAAACTAAAAACAACATCTATACACAATTCGAACGAATTGGATAACAATTGCGACCTATGAGTGCAACAGTATAACAAACACACAGAACACAATTCTCATAAAAAAATAAGCCTAAGTATCAGACGCGTTTCAACGACAAGGTCGTCCTCTTCACTGATACACCAGCTACGCCAATCAAACTATAACTAGTGTATCACCGAAGAGGACGACCTTGTCGTTGAAACGCCTAAGTACTTCTGATACATAGGCGTATTTTTTTTTATGAGACTTGTGTTCTATGTGTTTGTTATACTGTATAAATTTTCTCATAAGTCAAGCTCAACATTTAATATGAGTGCAACGTTTAATGAGTTTTATATCACTCGTAACGTCTTGTAGGAGTCAGGGTCTGCACACACTTCATAAGTCTGAGACAAATCGTAAGGTTCTTTCAAGTGTTAACGCAGGGTTATTTTAAAACTTATCGTAAGGTTTTTTAAGTCTTATCGTAAAGTTCATTCAAGTACATAAGTTTATAATGCGTCTTATCGTAAGGTTCTATTGAGTCTTAATCTAAGGTTATTTCGAATCTTACCATACGATTATTTCTCGTCTTATCGTAAGGTTCTTTCGAGTATTAACCTAAGGTTATTTTGAACCTTACCATAAGATTCTTTCTCGTCTTATCGTAAGGTTCTTTTGAGTATTACCCTAAGGTTATTTTGAACCTTACCATAAGATTCTTTCTCGTCTTATCGTAAGGTTCTTTTGAGTATTACCCTAAGGTTATTTTGAACCTTACCATAAGATTCTTTCTCGTCTTATCGTAAGGTTCTTTTGAGTATTACCCTAAGGTTATTTTGAACCTTACAATAAGATTCTTTTTCGTCTTAACGTAAGGTTCTTTCGAGTATTAACCTAAGGTTATTTTGACTCTTATCATAAGATTATTTTTCGCCTTATCGTAAAGTTCTTTCGAGTATTAACTTAAGGTTATTTTTAATCTTATAATAAGATTATTTTTCGTCTTATCGTAAGGTTCTTTCAAGTATTAACCTAAGGTTATTTTGAATCTTATCATAAGATTATTTTTCGCCTTATCGTAAGGTTCTTTCAAGTATTAACCTAGGGTTATTTTGAATCTTATAATAAGATTATTTTTCGTCTTATCGTAAGGGCTTTCGAGTATTAGCCTAAGGTTATTTTGAATCTTATAATAAAATTATTTTTCGTCTTATCGTAAGGTCTTTCGAGTATTAATCTAAGGTTATTTTGAATCTTATCATAAGATTATTTTTCGTCTTATCATAAGGTTCTATCGAGTATTAACCTAAGGTGATTTTGAATCTTATAATAAAATTATTTTTCGTCTTATCGTAAGGTCTTTCGAGTATTAACCTAGGGTTATTTTGAATCTTATCATAAGATTATTTTTCGTCTTATCATAAGGTTCTATCGAGTATTAACCTAAGGTGATTTTGAATCTTATAATAAAATTATTTTTTGTCTTATCGTAAGGTTCTTTCGAGTATTAACCTAAGGTTATTTTGAATCTTATCATTAGATTATTTTTCGTCTTATCGTAAGGGCTTTCGAGTATTAACCTAAGGTTATTTTGAATCTTATCATAAGATTATTTTTCGTCTTATCGTAAGGGCTTTCGAGTATTAACCTAAGGTTATTTTGAATCCTTTAATAAAATTATTTTTCGTCTTATCGTAAGGTTCTTTCGAGTATTAATCTAAGGTTATTTTGAATCTTATCATTAGATTATTTTTCGTCTTATCGTAAGGGCTTTCGAGTATTAACCTAAGGTTATTTTGAATCCTTTAATAAAATTATTTTTCGTCTTATCGTAAGGCTGTTTCGAGTATTAACCTAAGGTTATTTTGATTCTTATAATAAAATTATTTCTCGTCTTATCGTAAGGTTCTTTCGAGTATTAACCTAAGGTTATTTTGAATCTTATCATAAGATTATTTTTCGTCTTATCATAAGGTTCTATCGAGTATTAACCTAAGGTGATTTTGAATCTTATAATAAAATTATTTTTCGTTTTATCGTAAGGTCTTTCGAGTATTAACCTAGGGTTATTTTGAATCTTATCATAAGATTATTTTTCGTCTTATCATAAGGTTCTATCGAGTATTGACCTAAGGTGATTTTGAATCTTATAATAAAATTATTTTTTGTCTTATCGTAAGGTTCTTTCGAGTATTAACCTAAGGTTATTTTGAACCTTATAATAAAATTATTTTTCATCTTATCGTAAGGGCTTTCGAGTATTGACCTAAGGTTATTTTGAATCTTATAATAAAATTATTTTTCATCTTATCGTAAGGGCTTTCGAGTATTGACCTAAGGTTATTTTGAATCTTATAATAAAATTATTTTTCATCTTATCGTAAGGGCTTTCGAGTATTAACCTAAGGTTATTTTGAATCTTATAATAAAATTATTTTTCATCTTATCGTAAGGTCTTTCGAGTATTAACCTAAGGTTATTTTGAATCCTTTAATAAAATTATTTTTCGTCTTATCGTAAGGTTCTTTCGAGTATTAACCTAAGGTTATTTTGAATCCTTTAATAAGATTATTTTTCGTCTTATCGTAAGGGCTTTCGAGTATTAACCTAAGGTTATTTTGAATTATTTAATAAAATTATTTTTTGTCTTATCGTAAGGTTCTTTCGAGTATTAATCTAAGGTTATTTTGAATCTTATCATTAGATTATTTTTCGTCTTATCGTAAGGGCTTTCGAGTATTAACCTAAGGTTATTTTGAATCCTTTAATAAAATTATTTTTCGTCTTATCGTAAGGCTGTTTCGAGTAATAACCTAAGGTTATTTTGATTCTTATAATAAAATTATTTCTCGTCTTATCGTAAGGTTCTTTCGAGTATTAACCTAAGGTTATTTTGAATCTTATCATAAGATTATTTTTCGTCTTATCATAAGGTTCTTCGAGTATTAACCTAAGGTGATTTTGAATCTTATAATAAAATTATTTTTTGTCTTATCGTAAGGTTCTTTCGAGTATTAACCTAAGGTTATTTTGAATCTTATCATAAGATTATTTTTCGTCTTATCATAAGGTTCTATCGAGTATTAACCTAAGGTTATTTTGAATCTTATCATGAGATTATTTTTCATCTTATCGTAAGGGCTTTCGAGTATTGACCTAAGGTTATTTTGAATCTTATAATAAAATTATTTTTCATCTTATCGTAAGGGCTTTCGAGTATTGACCTAAGGTTATTTTGAATCTTATAATAAAATTATTTTTCATCTTATCGTAAGGGCTTTCGAGTATTGACCTAAGGTTATTTTGAATCTTATAATAAAATTATTTTTCATCTTATCGTAAGGGCTTTCGAGTATTAACCTAAGGTTATTTTGAATCTTATAATAAAATTATTTTTCATCTTATCGTAAGGTCTTTCGAGTATTAACCTAGGGTTATTTTGAATCTTATCATGAGATTATTTTTCGTCTTATCGTAAGGGCTTTCGAGTATTGACCTAAGGTTATTTTGAATCTTATAATAAAATTATTTTTCATCTTATCGTAAGGGCTTTCGAGTATTGACCTAAGGTTATTTTGAATCTTATAATAAAATTATTTTTCATCTTATCGTAAGGTTCTTTCGAGTATTAACCTCAGGTTATTTTGAATCTTATCATGAGATTATTTTTCGTCTTATCGTAAGGGCTTTCGAGTATTAACCTAGGGTTATTTTGAATCTTATCATAAGATTATTTTTCGTCTTATCGTAAGGGCTTTCGAGTATTAGCCTAAGGTTATTTTGAATCTTATAATAAAATTATTTTTCGTCTTATCGTAAGGTCTTTCGAGTATTAATCTAAGGTTATTTTGAATCTTATAATAAAATTATTTTTCGTCTTATCGTAAGGTCTTTCGAGTATTAACCTAAGGTTATTTTGAATCTTATAATAAAATTATTTTTCGTCTTATCGTAAGGGCTTTCGAGTATTAACCTAAGGTTATTTTGATTCTTATCATAAGATTATTTTTCGTCTTATCGTAAGGTCTTTCGAGTATTAACCTAAGGTTATTTTGAATCTTATAATAAAATTATTTTTCGTCTTATCGTAAGGTCTTTCGAGTATTAACCTAAGGTTATTTTGAATCTTATAATAAAATTATTTTTCGTCTTATCGTAAGGGCTTTCGAGTATTAACCTAAGGTTATTTTGATTCTTATCATAAGATTATTTTTCGTCTTATCGTAAGGTCTTTCGAGTATTAACCTAGGGTTATTTTGAATCTTATAATAAGATTATTTTTCGTCTTATCGTAAGGGCTTTCGAGTATTAGCCTAAGGTTATTTTGAATCTTATAATAAAATTATTTTTCGTCTTATCGTAAGGTCTTTCGAGTATTAATCTAAGGTTATTTTGAATCTTATCATAAGATTATTTTTCGTCTTATCATAAGGTTCTATCGAGTATTAACCTAAGGTGATTTTGAATCTTATAATAAAATTATTTTTTGTCTTATCGTAAGGTTCTTTCGAGTATTAACCTAAGGTTATTTTGAACCTTACCATAAGATTCTTTCTCGTCTTATCGTAAGGTTCTTTTGAGTATTACCCTAAGGTTATTTTGAACCTTACCATAAGATTCTTTCTCGTCTTATCGTAAGGTTCTTTTGAGTATTACCCTAAGGTTATTTTGAACCTTACCATAAGATTCTTTCTCGTCTTATCGTAAGGTTCTTTTGAGTATTACCCTAAGGTTATTTTGAACCTTACAATAAGATTCTTTTTCGTCTTAACGTAAGGTTCTTTCGAGTATTAACCTAAGGTTATTTTGACTCTTATCATAAGATTATTTTTCGCCTTATCGTAAAGTTCTTTCGAGTATTAACTTAAGGTTATTTTTAATCTTATAATAAGATTATTTTTCGTCTTATCGTAAGGTTCTTTCAAGTATTAACCTAAGGTTATTTTGAATCTTATCATAAGATTATTTTTCGCCTTATCGTAAGGTTCTTTCAAGTATTAACCTAGGGTTATTTTGAATCTTATAATAAGATTATTTTTCGTCTTATCGCAAGGGCTTTCGAGTATTAGCCTAAGGTTATTTTGAATCTTATAATAAAATTATTTTTCGTCTTATCGTAAGGTCTTTCGAGTATTAATCTAAGGTTATTTTGAATCTTATCATAAGATTATTTTTCGTCTTATCATAAGGTTCTATCGAGTATTAACCTAAGGTGATTTTGAATCTTATAATAAAATTATTTTTCGTCTTATCGTAAGGTCTTTCGAGTATTAACCTAGGGTTATTTTGAATCTTATCATAAGATTATTTTTCGTCTTATCATAAGGTTCTATCGAGTATTAACCTAAGGTGATTTTGAATCTTATAATAAAATTATTTTTTGTCTTATCGTAAGGTTCTTTCGAGTATTAACCTAAGGTTATTTTGAATCTTATCATTAGATTATTTTTCGTCTTATCGTAAGGGCTTTCGAGTATTAACCTAAGGTTATTTTGAATCTTATCATAAGATTATTTTTCGTCTTATCGTAAGGGCTTTCGAGTATTAACCTAAGGTTATTTTGAATCCTTTAATAAAATTATTTTTCGTCTTATCGTAAGGTTCTTTCGAGTATTAATCTAAGGTTATTTTGAATCTTATCATTAGATTATTTTTCGTCTTATCGTAAGGGCTTTCGAGTATTAACCTAAGGTTATTTTGAATCCTTTAATAAAATTATTTTTCGTCTTATCGTAAGGCTGTTTCGAGTATTAACCTAAGGTTATTTTGATTCTTATAATAAAATTATTTCTCGTCTTATCGTAAGGTTCTTTCGAGTATTAACCTAAGGTTATTTTGAATCTTATCATAAGATTATTTTTCGTCTTATCATAAGGTTCTATCGAGTATTAACCTAAGGTGATTTTGAATCTTATAATAAAATTATTTTTCGTTTTATCGTAAGGTCTTTCGAGTATTAACCTAGGGTTATTTTGAATCTTATCATAAGATTATTTGTCGTCTTATCATAAGGTTCTATCGAGTATTGACCTAAGGTGATTTTGAATCTTATAATAAAATTATTTTTTGTCTTATCGTAAGGTTCTTTCGAGTATTAACCTAAGGTTATTTTGAATCTTATCATTAGATTATTTTTCGTCTTATCGTAAGGGCTTTCGAGTATTAACCTAAGGTTATTTTGAATCCTTTAATAAAATTATTTTTCGTCTTATCGTAAGGTTCTTTCGAGTATTAACCTAAGGTTATTTTGAATCCTTTAATAAGATTATTTTTCGTCTTATCGTAAGGGCTTTCGAGTATTAACCTAAGGTTATTTTGAATCCTTTAATAAAATTATTTTTTGTCTTATCGTAAGGTTCTTTCGAGTATTAATCTAAGGTTATTTTGAATCTTATCATTAGATTATTTTTCGTCTTATCGTAAGGGCTTTCGAGTATTAACCTAAGGTTATTTTGAATCCTTTAATAAAATTATTTTTCGTCTTATCGTAAGGCTGTTTCGAGTATTAACCTAAGGTTATTTTGATTCTTATAATAAAATTATTTCTCGTCTTATCGTAAGGTTCTTTCGAGTATTAACCTAAGGTTATTTTGAATCTTATCATAAGATTATTTTTCGTCTTATCATAAGGTTCTTCGAGTATTAACCTAAGGTGATTTTGAATCTTATAATAAAATTATTTTTTGTCTTATCGTAAGGTTCTTTCGAGTATTAACCTAAGGTTATTTTGAATCTTATCATAAGATTATTTTTCGTCTTATCATAAGGTTCTATCGAGTATTAACCTAAGGTTATTTTGAATCTTATCATGAGATTATTTTTCATCTTATCGTAAGGGCTTTCGAGTATTAACCTAAGGTTATTTTGAATCCTTTAATAAAATTATTTTTCGTCTTATCGTAAGGTTCTTTCGAGTATTAATCTAAGGTTATTTTGAATCTTATCATTAGATTATTTTTCGTCTTATCGTAAGGGCTTTCGAGTATTAACCTAAGGTTATTTTGAATCCTTTAATAAAATTATTTTTCGTCTTATCGTAAGGCTGTTTCGAGTATTAACCTAAGGTTATTTTGATTCTTATAATAAAATTATTTCTCGTCTTATCGTAAGGTTCTTTCGAGTATTAACCTAAGGTTATTTTGAATCTTATCATAAGATTATTTTTCGTCTTATCATAAGGTTCTATCGAGTATTAACCTAAGGTGATTTTGAATCTTATAATAAAATTATTTTTCGTTTTATCGTAAGGTCTTTCGAGTATTAACCTAGGGTTATTTTGAATCTTATCATAAGATTATTTGTCGTCTTATCATAAGGTTCTATCGAGTATTGACCTAAGGTGATTTTGAATCTTATAATAAAATTATTTTTTGTCTTATCGTAAGGTTCTTTCGAGTATTAACCTAAGGTTATTTTGAATCTTATCATTAGATTATTTTTCGTCTTATCGTAAGGGCTTTCGAGTATTAACCTAAGGTTATTTTGAATCCTTTAATAAAATTATTTTTCGTCTTATCGTAAGGTTCTTTCGAGTATTAACCTAAGGTTATTTTGAATCCTTTAATAAGATTATTTTTCGTCTTATCGTAAGGGCTTTCGAGTATTAACCTAAGGTTATTTTGAATCCTTTAATAAAATTATTTTTTGTCTTATCGTAAGGTTCTTTCGAGTATTAATCTAAGGTTATTTTGAATCTTATCATTAGATTATTTTTCGTCTTATCGTAAGGGCTTTCGAGTATTAACCTAAGGTTATTTTGAATCCTTTAATAAAATTATTTTTCGTCTTATCGTAAGGCTGTTTCGAGTATTAACCTAAGGTTATTTTGATTCTTATAATAAAATTATTTCTCGTCTTATCGTAAGGTTCTTTCGAGTATTAACCTAAGGTTATTTTGAATCTTATCATAAGATTATTTTTCGTCTTATCATAAGGTTCTTCGAGTATTAACCTAAGGTGATTTTGAATCTTATAATAAAATTATTTTTTGTCTTATCGTAAGGTTCTTTCGAGTATTAACCTAAGGTTATTTTGAATCTTATCATAAGATTATTTTTCGTCTTATCATAAGGTTCTATCGAGTATTAACCTAAGGTTATTTTGAATCTTATCATGAGATTATTTTTCATCTTATCGTAAGGGCTTTCGAGTATTGACCTAAGGTTATTTTGAATCTTATAATAAAATTATTTTTCATCTTATCGTAAGGGCTTTCGAGTATTGACCTAAGGTTATTTTGAATCTTATAATAAAATTATTTTTCATCTTATCGTAAGGGCTTTCGAGTATTGACCTAAGGTTATTTTGAATCTTATAATAAAATTATTTTTCATCTTATCGTAAGGGCTTTCGAGTATTAACCTAAGGTTATTTTGAATCTTATAATAAAATTATTTTTCATCTTATCGTAAGGTCTTTCGAGTATTAACCTAGGGTTATTTTGAATCTTATCATGAGATTATTTTTCGTCTTATCGTAAGGGCTTTCGAGTATTGACCTAAGGTTATTTTGAATCTTATAATAAAATTATTTTTCATCTTATCGTAAGGGCTTTCGAGTATTGACCTAAGGTTATTTTGAATCTTATAATAAAATTATTTTTCATCTTATCGTAAGGTTCTTTCGAGTATTAACCTCAGGTTATTTTGAATCTTATCATGAGATTATTTTTCGTCTTATCGTAAGGGCTTTCGAGTATTAACCTAGGGTTATTTTGAATCTTATCATAAGATTATTTTTCGTCTTATCGTAAGGGCTTTCGAGTATTAGCCTAAGGTTATTTTGAATCTTATAATAAAATTATTTTTCGTCTTATCGTAAGGTCTTTCGAGTATTAATCTAAGGTTATTTTGAATCTTATAATAAAATTATTTTTCGTCTTATCGTAAGGTCTTTCGAGTATTAACCTAAGGTTATTTTGAATCTTATAATAAAATTATTTTTCGTCTTATCGTAAGGGCTTTCGAGTATTAACCTAAGGTTATTTTGATTCTTATCATAAGATTATTTTTCGTCTTATCGTAAGGTCTTTCGAGTATTAACCTAAGGTTATTTTGAATCTTATAATAAAATTATTTTTCGTCTTATCGTAAGGTCTTTCGAGTATTAACCTAAGGTTATTTTGAATCTTATAATAAAATTATTTTTCGTCTTATCGTAAGGGCTTTCGAGTATTAACCTAAGGTTATTTTGATTCTTATCATAAGATTATTTTTCGTCTTATCGTAAGGTCTTTCGAGTATTAACCTAGGGTTATTTTGAATCTTATAATAAGATTATTTTTCGTCTTATCGTAAGGGCTTTCGAGTATTAGCCTAAGGTTATTTTGAATCTTATAATAAAATTATTTTTCGTCTTATCGTAAGGTCTTTCGAGTATTAATCTAAGGTTATTTTGAATCTTATCATAAGATTATTTTTCGTCTTATCATAAGGTTCTATCGAGTATTAACCTAAGGTGATTTTGAATCTTATAATAAAATTATTTTTTGTCTTATCGTAAGGTTCTTTCGAGTATTAACCTAAGGTTATTTTGAATCTTATCATTAGATTATTTTTCGTCTTATCGTAAGGGCTTTCGAGTATTAACCTAAGGTTATTTTGAATCCTTTAATAAAATTATTTTTCGTCTTATCGTAAGGTTCTTTCGAGTATTAATCTAAGGTTATTTTGAATCTTATCATTAGATTATTTTTCGTCTTATCATAAGGTTCTATCGAGTATTAACCTAAGGTGATTTTGAATCTTATAATAAAATTATTTTTTGTCTTATCGTAAGGTTCTTTCGAGTATTAACCTAAGGTTATTTTGATTCTTATAATAAAATTATTTCTCGTCTTATCGTAAGGTTCTTTCGAGTATTAACCTAAGGTTATTTTGAATCTTATCATAAGATTATTTTTCGTCTTATCGTAAGGGCTTTCGAGTATTAACCTAGGGTTATTTTGAATCCTTTAATAAAATTATTTTTCGTCTTATCGTAAGGCTGTTTCGAGTATTAACCTAAGGTTATTTTGATTCTTATAATAAAATTATTTCTCGTCTTATCGTAAGGTTCTTTCGAGTATTAACTTAAGGTTATTTTTAATCTTATAATAAGATTATTTTTCGTCTTATCGTAAGGTTCTTTCAAGTATTAACCTAAGGTTATTTTGAATCTTATAATAAGATTATTTTTCGTCTTATCGTAAAGTCTTTCGAGTATTAATCTAAGGTTATTTTGAATCTTATCATAAGATTATTTTTCGTCTTATCATAAGGTTCTATCGAGTATTAACCTAAGGTGATTTTGAATCTTATAATAAAATTATTTTTTGTCTTATCGTAAGGTTCTTTCGAGTATTAACCTAAGGTTATTTTGAATCTTATCATAAGATTATTTTTCGTCTTATCGTAAGGGCTTTCGAGTATTAACCTAAGGTTATTTTGAATCCTTTAATAAAATTATTTTTCGTCTTATCGTAAGGTTCTTTCGAGTATTAACCTAAGGTTATTTTGAATCTTATCATAAGATTATTTTTCGTCTTATCGTAAGGGCTTTCGAGTATTAACCTAAGGTTATTTTGAATCCTTTAATAAAATTATTTTTCGTCTTATCGTAAGGCTGTTTCGAGTATTAACCTAAGGTTATTTTGAATCTTATCATAAGATTATTTTTCGTCTTATCATAAGGTTCTATCGAGTATTAACCTAAGGTTATTTTGAATCTTATAATAAGATTTTTTTTTGTCTTATCGTAAGGTCTTTCGAGTATTAACCTAATATTATTTTGAATCCTTTAATAAAGTTATTTTTCGTCTTATCGTAAGGTTCTTTTGATTCTTATCTTAAAGTTCTTTCTAGTCTTGTAGTAAGGTTATTTTGAGTTTTACTGTAAACTTGTTTTGATTAATATCTTAAGGTACAAAAGTATGGAATGTTAACGTAAGGTTTTTTTTGAGTCTTCGTATACGTTTTGAACCTTAATACAAGTTTATTTTTGAATCCTGTAGTATCGTTCTTTCGAGACTTACAGCAATATCCTTCCCAGTAGGATTTTAATATCTCAATAACCTTTTTAGTAGGGTTAAATAATGCAATCAAATGAGTCCTTATATTCAAAGAAATAGAACAAAACAAACACACCCATAAATAATTTGAGAAGATTATGGCAAAACACCAATGGCTTTGAATGTTAGGATTTGCTTTCACTCTAATTTGCATTACAATCGACATTTTACATTAGTAGTTAATTGCATTGGTCGATTAAAGTTATCAATGTCCTCCTAGGAAGATAAATTAAATGCTGAACAGATAGAAGCCTACTTAATGCAATATTAGCCCTAGATTTATGCAGATTCAAGACAGGTCGGGGACATCATTCTATGGAAGAGGCGTGGCAGGAAGTATAGACAAGGACAGTTCGGATCTGCATTTTAATTATAAACTCACAGATTCACTCTTCATTGATTACGTTATTTAATATCACATTTCTATTTAGAATCCTTGTGTACAATGTCGTGTACAAAACGTATGACATTCTTTCTAAACTTATTGAATAACTTTTATTTTGTCATATTGGTAGTTTAGAGCACCGGATATGCTTGAACAACTATTTGTTATCTTTGACTTACCGCCAGCAATCCTTGATTGGTTCTTATTTCAGTTTATATTGTCATATATTCACTACACGTGTTTCGGACATTGTCGTCCATCGTCGGGTGATAATACTAAATTAAAACATTCGACACAAAATACAAGTATCCACATAACGCTCATACAAGATGGATGATAATGTCCGAAACACGTGTAGTGTAATGAAATATATGACAATATAACTGAAAAAAGAACCAATACTAGCGGTAAGTCAAAGATAACAAATAGTTTTATTTTGTTCTTTGTAAGAAATTTCCACCTTTATACTAAGCACACAATTTGTCCGACGTTAATCATCGGGTATTTTATAAGAGTTGTTTTGCATGTTAGGTTTATTGTCGTCATTGTTATATCAGTAATAATTATTCCAAAATTTCAAAGCTAGGGAACCAATAGTGTTTAAGTGTCTAATGAACTCTATGGTCTATTATTACTATACTAATAATTTGTAATTCCATTACGTATATCTACACCGATGGAAAGTCTCTCTCTCTCTCTCTCTCTCTCTCTCTCTCTTCTCTCTCTCTCTCTCTCTCTCTCTCTCTCTCTCTCTCTCTCTCTCTCTCTCTCTCTCTCCTCTCTCTCTCTCTCTCTCTCTCTCTCTCTCTCTTTCTCTCTCTCTCTCTCTCTCTCTCTCTCTCTCTCTCTCTCTCTCTCTCTCTCTCTCTCTCTCTCTCTCTCTCTCTCTCTCTCTCTCTCTCTCTCTCTCTCTCTCTCTCTCTCTCTCTCTCTCTCTCTCTCTCTCTCTCTCTCATATATATATATATATATATATATATATATATAACCCAGCTGACTTAAGTCTATATTATCATTTGACCTTACTTTATCAACTATAGCATCCTCCGCGATACCGGATGTAAGCAAGTTTCTATAGACTAGATGAAATATTTAATTGTATTTTGCCTTTTAAAGATTCCAATGAAACACAGGAACCGAATAATTTATTAAAGATACAAATACGATGTTTTTCACCCCCAAAGGATATTTACACAAGGAACTCTTTAATAAATATAAGGATCATGATTGCATGCAAATAGAAGAAGAGAATATTTTATTTTAATAATAAATATACAGGATGCTGTTTCCAGGACAAACAGAACAATATTGTTGTTAGGAAGTTGTGCTTTGAAATTATTTTAATTAATGAAACTTTAAGAAATTTAATTTTAATAAAATAATAATAATGTAAAATATCAATTTAAATTACTTCTTTCTAATCTCGTAAACTGCCTTCATTTGCAGGGAGAAGGCAAACAATATGTTGTATTGAAATTTTTAAGACTGCAGTTTTGACTTCAATATTTGATACTGCTGATTTGGTGAAATTATTTCTAATAATTAGCTCCATGTATGAGTTTAAAAAAAAAGATTTATCGATAACTTTCAAACAAACATTCTCGGATATATGGTAACCAATACATTTTGTATGGTATTTTAGAGGTTGCATTAGTTTTTTCTTCGAAATTCGATAAAATAGTAACTGCTGATTTTGAGAAATAGGTTATTATTTAAGGACATATATTAGGTATCTTTAATAATAATGCAAAGAATGATTTAAAAAATTATTTACCGATAATCCTCTGACCATCATTTTTGTGGAGGTGGCATAGATACATGTTTAGAGGCTACATTTTAAAAATACATAAAAATGTTTGTAGCAAATGTTGCGAAGAAACGTAATTTTTAGTTTGTTTTGCATAGCAGTTACTTCACATTTTGATTTATCAAACAAATGAGGAAATCAAAACGTCGCCAAATATGTCAACATCGAATTGTGATAAAAATCAGTTTTGTAGACGACACAGAGAGAAAAACAGGTAATCGACTGAAACCCATTCATAAAAAAAACACATTTTTGTACTTCAAAGCACATATTTCCGGGAAAATAGTTTCACAAGAGTAACGTAAAGTGTCAGCAAATCCGCTGCTTGATGGCTATATTTTACAAAGTTTTTAGTCATTATAAAATAATGTTTTAAGTTTTTCTTTTGTCTTGAAAACAGTTTTTTCCCTAGTAGGCTCACTAAGTAAGTGCGGAATTAGCACATTGTTTTGCCTTTAAACCAGAAGGTAATAAATTATAATAGATTTTAAGTAGTTGCATAAATGCTTTCATAGATAATTGTCAATCATGACGTCTGTATAACAATTACCTGTAATGGCGGTTGGAAATTAACCAGTTAATCAGATTGTTAATATCGCATTTCAAACACGGAGTAGTTCTGTAGCGATGCGAGCAATAACTTTGAAAATTTGTTTTCAACTTAGCTATCATTTGTAACGCCTAATCAATTAAAATATTAAAACATTGAATTATTTATTGATTTCTCAAATGTACAACATGCCTTACAGAGTAAAGTCGATGTAATGTGCGTAAAGCCTCCTAGATTTGCATTTCAATAATTAACATCTCAATTAAACTGTCTTTAATTAAGCAGTTTCAATTTAGGCTTTAACTATTATGATACATTGTTTTTTTAATTATCCACAAAAAATTAAATATTTTTCGCCATGTTCCCAAAAAATACTGACTTTGAAGTTAATAATTAAAACCCTTCAATGAGAACTGTTATTAATTATCCCAATTTATTAAAATTAGGCTCTACCGATTTCGTTACAAATGTTTTAAAATCCGGTAAATGTTCAGTTCATACCGCGTTGCGATTTAATATAGAAATTTTATGAAATCGTGTTTACATACTTCATTATGAAACCATTAGATCATTGGATCATCCTTAAGCTGGGGAAAACCATTTTCAAGTATTAAAATTCATTATTTCTGTCTAAAATAAGGAATTTAAAAGTTCGCATTCAATGATCAGAATACACGATGAGCCTATGCGTCTAGTTTTCATAACTAGAATAGCTAATAGGTTAGGTTAGGTTAGGTTAGGTTAGGTTGGGTTAGGTTAGGTTAGGTTAGGTTAGGTTAGGTTAGGTTAGGTTAGGTTAGGTTTTGTTAGGTTAGGTTAGATTAGGTTAGGTTAGGTTAGGTTAGGTTAGGTTTTGTTAGGTTAGGTTAGGTTAAAAGTGTCGTTAAAAGTGTCTTATAAATGATGTATTACTACCCTGTATAAATTTGTGTTTCTTATTTGTGTTAATGGCTAGGCCTAATCAAAAATTTTGAAATATTTTTTTTTTAAACTAACAGAAATATAGACAAAATATATCCATCTACAAAATTTCATTAATATCGGTCCATACGTTTTCACTGTAGAACATTACTGACAAAAACAACTATTTTAACTTAAAAACTGCCTTTTTTTTGTTTTTTTTTAATCTCCACATCAATTTTTCGACTATAGGGCTACTGTGAGAAAGTAAAAACAAAAAGAAAACAATGTTTCGTACATTGAACACAAGAGAAGATATTGACTTACTGAAATGTCGTCTTACTCTAAACAACGTGTTTGTTGTTATTAAACCAAAATATAACGGAGATAACCTCCCGCTAAGAAACCTACGTAGTAATATAACCTCTCACCTTTCTATTGGTCGTTTAACTCAATATGACATTAATTCAATAGCATATTTAACCTTTAATAACCTCTAGGCATTGTGACGTCTATAACAGTTTGTATTTACATTATCAGACGATATCAACGGTACGGTTGCGTCTAATAACACAGATACATTAAGAGTGTGGACACATTTATAATATGTAAGAATTAATAAAACATTAGTGATTTTCAAGAAGTTTTATCTCTATTAGATTTTATTGCTTAGGGTACAGTTTTTGGGTGTGGAAAATTGAAAAATGTTAGTCCGGACACTCGAAATTGGCAGCCAGGCATCTGAAATTGCATTTTTATGCAAAAAATTAAAAATTTAAAACAAATAAATAAATTTTTTTATTTGTTTTTAATTACGTTTTGTGTTAAAAATGTCAAGAAAAGGAATTTTAAATTTGAATGTCGGGCCAAAAAGAAAAAAATATTGTTTTTAAAAAAACGTAAAAGTAATTTTTATAATGTTTATTTTGGTTTCAAATGAAAAAAATTCAAATTTCAGCTTTTTTCCGGTCAGCCATTTTGAATTTTCCAATTTTCTGTTCAGATTCGTAATCAGCGACCCCGAAAACCCCTGATTATAAATTTTGGACAATTTTCAATGGATTATAAAGAAAACAAAAATATTACTTGGGGTTTGTATAATACAAAAAAGTTTTTATTAATTTCAACTGAATATCGTTTAAAAATCATTTAAAAATCGCTAAAAATACACTTTTTTGTATAAAAATGCATTTTTATATGACTAGCGGCAATTTCGAGTGTCCAAACTATCATTTTTCGATTTTCCATACCCAAAAACTACCGTACCCTAAGCAATAAAATCTAATAGAGATAAAACTTCTTAAAAATCACGATTTTTTTAGAAATTCTGACGGCTTATTTACATTTGGAACCTTTAATATCACAATTAAGATTCATGGGTATGCTTAAGTAAGCATTATATCCATTTCATTATTACTTTTACTGTTTACCTAACTTTAACAATGAAACAATAGTTACTAGTCTTAACTTATACCATCCTATAACGGGAAAAAAATGAAGGCTTACAACACAAATTCCACAACTGAGAACAGCAATAGTTACTTACTTGAAATTACAATATCAAACCAAGCTGTAATTTAAAATAAACACTAAACATTAAATTAAAAAAACACAATACACTTCATCCACACACACTTTACGCATTACACTATAGTTTACACGACTTTAATTCGAATAACTTAGACATAACCTAGAAAAGTGTGCTATCAGCGAGTGTTGTCACAAACTAGATCAATTAACTAAGCATTGGAAGGTAATCGTTGCGAAACAGTTGGACTTTGATTTGAAGAGATACTATATTGTGTTGGCAGTGGCTTGGCAGTCAGGACATCATTATACAGGGTGTAAAATAAGTCGTGATATACCTCGATTTAAATTAAATGAATTGCTATATCAACGTAAAACCTTTACTATCCTTTTTTGTGTTATTAGGGGTGATACAATTTTTGCCATCTTTTGAAATTGAAGTAAAGGGGACAACTTTCATTTCTTATATGCCTTGTGATATATCATTGGAAAAGTCTATCCAATAGAAATATAATGGGACCTCTAAACGGTTTCTGGTACATTTTGGCAAAAGTTAAAAGAAAAAAAATAGTTATAACTAACTTGCGTATCTCTTACGTGTTTTAATGGAACAAGTGTAATTGGTGACTTTCGGTGGTTTGGTAGTGTGTTAGCAGTTTGTAAAAAACTGAGACAGCTTTCGCAAAAGATTCTCTTGGAATGAATTGAGCCTTTTGTAAAATTCTTCCCTGTAGGTCATTGATGCCAGTTGGTTTAATTTCATAGACAAACTTTTTCATCTGACACCAAAGAAATAGTCTAGTGGCTTAAGGTCAGGAGACCTTGCTGGTCATTCCAGAAGACCTCTTCTGTCTATCGATCGTTTCAGAAAAACATTGTCCAAGTATTGTCGTACACCACGGCCGTAGTGTGGTGGTGGTCCATCTTGTAGCAACCAAATATTTTCTGCTTCCTGTCCAAACATATTTTGGAGTGCAGGCACGATATGGTTGGCAAGCATCTAAATATTTCTCGGAGTTAAAGTTTCCATCAATTACAAACGATCCAACCAACTGGTTGTTAACTATTCCTGCCCAAACATTTACTTTGAAGGGCGTTGCGTACGAGCTTCAACATACCAAAGTGGATTTCTAACCGTCCAAAAACAACAGTATTGCCTATTGATATTGCTGTTTGTCAAGCAACCATGGTTGTGTATTTTTAATTTGAAATAATTATTTTAAAAATACACTTTTACCGAAGTCCTTAAAATTTCAATCAATTACAAAGACACTTTTAGAAGGAAAGTATCCTTAAAAAGTATCAAATAATTAAATTGTTTCTTTTGTAAATCTGTGTCTGTACGATATATTACTACAAACTCTAAGGTCAAATATAAACTGAAAAGTCACTGTGTTAAATGTCATTGCCATGGTAACTTGCATGACTCTAGCAGCATCAATATTTAAATCTGCAATTAACAATTGTGGATTGCTTGTAGAGAGAGATTGTATCTCTGGTTTACTGAGACCTGTTAATCTCAACAACAAAAAATGTTGTTGAATTATTACTTCATCTCGTATTTGTACTATAGAAATTTGTAGTCTTCGTTGTTTAAAATATTAAAAAACCGGTAACATTGCCTATGAGGTTAGGTTACGTCTTTTTCGATCCTATAAAATAAAATAAAAAGTTTTTTTTTTGTTCTTGTTTTGGGTTTTTCAATGAAGTCCATCTGTCGCTCTATCGTGTTTGAAAGACGCTGTAAACGATTTTGATCTATTTTGTTATTGGTATGTAGGTATATATTCACTATACCTTGAAAAGCTTCACAACGTATTTTTCGATGACGCTAAACCGGCTCTATACATTTTAGTGAAATTTTGTCAATAATTATCATATTGGAACTAAAACTTATCGAAAAATCGCAAATGAATGAACACTATGCGAAAAAGATCCTTAACTACCGTTGTTAAACAGTTAATTTCTATCAAAAGCTTTGTATGCTTAAAACGAATTTATGGTAAAAGCGCAAGCTTACACTTTTCAATATCTATTGTAAACAACTTTGTTTTATTTTTAATGCAATTTTCAATATTTTAATAAAGCCAACCGTTGTTTACAACTCTTTGCCATACAAAACAAAAGGAGAAAACCTCAAAATAATGAAAATTAAACTTTAAGTATAAATATTATTAAAGGTATTTTTGGCGAAATGGCGAAGATTTTGATTTTTGGCTAGTGTTTGGTTTTGTGGTTGTTTTGGTGAGAAAGTTAATGCAATATTTTTAAACTGTTTATTTTAACTAACATTTTGCCTCTAAGTGAAAGTATTATCAATACTTTAAAAAACATTGTTTAAGTTAACATAGTGTGATGTTTTCAAGAAAGGTAGTACAATATTTTAATTTAATTTTTTTATTATTTCACAATATCACATACGCTAAGAAATTATAATTGAATAAAAAGAAGCATAAAAATATAATAATAAATCCTTAATGTTACACTTTAGCCTCTAAGTGAAAGAATTATCAACACTTTAAAAAACATTGTTTAGGTTAACATAGTGTGATGTTTTCGAGAAAGTTAGTACATTATTTTTATTTTTTATTATTTCACAATATCACATACGCTAAGAAAGTATAACTGAATAAAAAGCATAAAAATAAAATAATAACTAACTCTTAAATTACTAATTGATTAATAGAAAAATCAACGAATCAAGAAGAAACAAACTAAAAGACAAAAGTAAATAGCTGAAACAAGATACCCGTTATATAAAAGTCCTGTAAAATTAGACACTCCAATATCTGTTTTGGATTTACCTTCATGTAAATTACAAGGTTAAAAAGGAAGATTAAAATTATGTTTTTTTCTTATAAATAGAAAAGGAAATCTAATTTAAAACTAAAATTCCCCCCTCATTTTTTCTACTTCACACAACTTCATTCATCCATACATGGTATATGACCAAAATGTGTTCATACACCAAATTCGATTACAATTAGTCCACACGTTTGAACTGTAAAGCACTTCAGATCTGACAGACCGAAGACAAACAAATACACGAGCAGGTATCGTTCCCACAACTGATGTTTTGGACTCAGACATCAAAATGGATATATTCGTAAATCTTGACATTTTTTTTTAACCAATCACATAACTTTCTCTGTAAGTGAAAGCATAAATAGTTGAAAAGTAGGACAAAATTACATGTGAAATCCACGGAGAGAAAATGCAGCCTTTAAAAGCTAAAACGTTACCATAGTGATGGGTATAACAAAACCAGTATGTGTAACCTAATAAAAAAAAATCAAACAATCTCAGGTTAGAATAACATACTAAAAAATTATATTATTGACTAAGGCTATGGTAAGTGGAAATCTGTCGCACAAACTATCTCATTTTCACACAAAGACACTAAAATGTAGCAATAATAATTATAAAGAAATTCTGTGGTTGTCCGATGTAAAGAAAATTCTGATATATTTAAATGTTTGAAAATTTTAATTTAAATATGTGGAAACAAAATTATGAAATTAACTTGTAAAAGAATTATTAAATCTATCACTATAATAATCTGTATACCATTGTTAATATTTAAACAGCTGATTTCAACTTATTATTAAGTTAAATCTGATGTTATGTTTATGTTGCTTAAACGAATGTACAGAATTTCTGATTTTTTTCTGTGATAAGTTATAGTTAAAATATTCAAGACGGGAGACTTCAGTCTGCTTCTGTAACAGTTCTTTTTATCAGTGATAGCAGTTATTAATACTGATGAGAACGTCATTACCCTCTTGTCTGTGCCATTAGTCTCGGCAGGAACAATCTGTGCCGTTGTCGAGTGTTTTAGAATAGTAATAGTGAAACAAATAAAGGAAAACACTTGGAGTCTGTGGAGGGGTAGATTTTATTGCTTATATAAGTTTTCAGTGACATATTGAAGCTAATATACAAAAAAGTCACTTTTTGGGATTAAGCGTCATTTGCTATTAAGAATTTGAGTTACAAAATGGCAACTTTTTTTATTATTTTTTTTAATATTTCCATTTCTGTAGTTCCTTCACCCATCTTCCAAACCAAATATAAACGAAACAAAATTAACCGTCACCATATATCATTTTGGTTGTTTACAATACAAAAATTTATATTGACCTTGAACTTTGAAAAATAATTAATACTTAAATAAAGGGCTAAACTTGCTCCGCTCGTGTCATAATCACTTCATCGTCGTAAGTATTATTTTATGAAAATAGTCCTTTTTCGTTTTTATTTACAATTATTCCTGAACTTAAATTTTTTTCCTTAGGAATATTCACATTTCTTTAAAATTTGAACTAAATTGGTCTAGATGATTTTGAAGAATGTCGTATTTTTGTTGTTATAGCAGATACTCCGAAAGTTTGAGTTTAAAAAAAAGAGAGAAAGGAAAAAAAAAAAAAAGAAGAAGAAGATAATGCTCACATCAAATTTGTTTACAATCTTTAAATTTCTTACCAATAATTATTGAACCATAATTTTAAATATTTTTTCATAGTCGATTTTCGGTGACCAATAGTTTCAAATTGGTTTTATGTTTGAGTGAGTGGGAAATATGGTTTTTATTTCTCGGACATTTTTGGTTCTATGACATTGAATATTTGTTTTTGTCAGTATTTGATTCGTGTAATGTATTTTGTAGTATACAGATTCTAATAACAGAAGACTTATGATTTTGCTTTCACAATATAATATTGTAGTTTACCTGAAGTTTATTTCTGGTACAGTATATATTTCCATACAAGAGGATTTTCCAAGTTTATAAAGTTTACGTGGGTTTTATTTTCTTGATAACAATCTATTTAAAGAGACTACATTGATATAATAATGAATTGTTTCCTTGTGGAAATATTATTTTTAATTGTATTATTATTTCATATTTGTTTCCTCTCTCCAGTACCTAACAGGAACACCCTAAAATAAGTTCTATCAAGTAATTACGTATTATTTCCACAACATGTTTACTCCGTTATTTTAATAATTATTATTAAATTCTAAATTTTGTTTTCAATTTACATATTCTCTACTTAGAAGAAACTATTCCAGACCTACTTTATTAGACGCCGAAAACTGAAAATCGGTGTTATAAACATTTTAATATAAAAAAGATTTAAAATAAGTTGGAGCTTTGTAAAAATACATGTTACTTTAAAGCATTCAGAGGTAATTTTTCTTAAGTTGGAACTTTGTAAAAATAAACGTTACTTTAAAGCATTCAGAGGTAATTATTCTTAAATAAGTTGGAACTTTGTAAAACTACACGTAAATTTAAAGCATTCAGAGGTATTTTTCTTAAGTAAGTTGGAACTTTGTAAAAATACACGTTACTTTAAAGCATTCAGAGGTAATATTTCTTAAGTAAGTTGGAACTTTGTAAAAATACACGTTACGTTAAAGCATTCAGAGTTAATTTTTCTTAAGTTGGAACTTTGTAAAAATTCACGTTACTTTAAAGCATTCAGAGGAAATTTTCCTTAAATAAGTTGGAACTTTGTAAAAATACATGTTACTTCAAAGCATTTAGAGGTAATTTTTCTTAACGAAGTTGGAACTTTGTAAAACTACACGTTACTTTAAAGCATTCAGAGGTACTTTTTCGTAAGTTGGAACTTTGTAAAAATACACGTTACGTTGAAGCATTCAGAGGTAATTTTTCTTAAGTTGGAACTTTGTAAAAATTCACGTTACTTTAAAGCATTCAGAGGAAATTTTCCTTAAATAAGTTGGAACTTTGTAAAAATACACGTTACGTTAAAGCATTCAGAGGTATTTATTCTTAAATAAGTTGGAACTTTGTAAAACAACACGTTACTTTAAGGCATTCATAGGTAATTTTCTTAAGTTGGAACTTTGTAAAAATACACGTTATTTAAAGCATTCAGATATAATTATTCTTAAATAAGTTGGAACTTTGTAAAAATACACGTTACTTAAAGCATTCAGAGGAAAGTTTTCTTAAATAAGTTGGAACTTTGTTAAAATACCCGTTACTTCAAAGCATTAATAGGAAATTTTTCTTAAATAAGTTGGAGCTTTGTAAAAATACACGTTACTTAAAGCATTCAGAGGAAAGTTTTCTTAAATAAGTTGGAACTTTGTAAAAATACATGTTACTTTAAGGCATTCAGAGGTAACGTTTTCTTAAGTTGGAAATGAATATTTTTTCAAGTACGGGGTTCAAAATTCATTTTCACTATTTGACTGACAATTTTGATAACGATTAATTTTGATTCTATTTTATTTGATATTGAGAATAACGGGCGAAGGGGAAATTTTGTGGAATATTTTCCCACATTGTATTAAAGTCTGCTATGATCTTCACATCCTGTATGGAAGAATCATTACTTAAACAAACTGTCCTCACTATCTTTCTAGAAAATCCCCTTTTTGATTATCGTTGATACAGTGAAGGGGAAACACTCACTCAAATGAACGAGTGATTTGTGGTTATAAATGTTGGTTTATTTTTTAAGATAACCTATACAGGGCCAAAAAAATGTTCTCACCTTTAATCTCAGCTTATACAAAAGTTAAACGGTCCAAAAACTTTCCTACTCAGCCAACCTCAAAATTTTCTCAACAATGTTTCGGTAGTTCTCAATCAAAAGTGAAAATGAATATTGAACACACAATATTAAAACACATTTATATAATTAAATAGGGTCTAAGTTTGCTTGGCATACCTTAAAAATTACGTCTTACATTACAGCACTGCTTCTAATTTATTGTTGTTGTTTTTACTATATCGACAAATTTGGTGTACTCATTTGGGCTGTAGATATCCTTAAAAAATATTAACAGCAGTCTTTTTACCTATCCCATAACTATCTGCAAACCCTGTGAGAAAGGATTAAAACACACATTTAGGTTAAGATACTAAACTACAAATGAAGTACACTTATAGAAAAATACTAATATGTTTTACAAATAATCAAAAATAAATTTAACTATCTTCTACATTACAGCGAGCCATGGTTATAATTTAACAGCTGATTTCAACTTAAGTTAAATCTGAGTTTACAAAGTTACCAAATGCGCACAACATCTGCGCAATGAAAGTTACACAGTGCATGGTCGAGTTTACTACCCAAGGCTTATCACACAAAGGTTAATACAAATCAATAACTGACCTATAAATCAAGTTTTGATTTGCAAATTAAAGACCTTCTGAACACCAAGGACTTAAATTATGGTTTTACAGTAATTAGTTCATTAATATAACATTGCTTTTTATGACGGTTTCTAGGTTATAAATCACTTTAGCTCCTTCAGATAGAACAACTTCTAGTAATAGTAGGGTTATGATCTTGATTTCAGATTGTTTAAGTTTACATGTGACGAGTACATTTTGCAATTTTATAAATTTATAGAAAACTTAAATGTTATTTTAACATTCTTGAAGAGCCAAACAATCAAAATTAGGATTTATGAGATTCTCTCAGCTGTGAAGATTCTCAAAAAATGATAACTTTAAGATGGAGAGATGTAATTTTCGTTTTTAGCTTCAGAATTCAAATTGTCTCACAACTATCAATATGATGATTATTTAAATACAAGAACTGTTCTATCTATACAACCAGGTTGCCTCAGCCTCAGTATGAAGCCCATCACATCTCTGATTCTGATTAGAGTAATTTTGTGAAGTACTTTACTCAACATCAACAACAAAGTGATACTACTTCACTTTGCCTAGTGTTAGGTCGTCCTTGTTGTGACGTTTCAATAGCATTCTTTCTTTAAAACGTAAAGAATAAACACATCTTAACTTATAGATACCAACAGGTGTCTCAAGTATATATATATATATGTTTGTAATATGATCCATAGACATCCAGTATTAAATATTTATTTGGAACCGTTTTATGGTGCTGTATTATTATTATTTATTCATTTATTAAAATTATAAGACAGTAACAATATTTTTAAGAACAAACGGAAATAAAACTACTGTCAGTTGTCGTCTGTAAAATAAGCAATAGTCTTCTACCCCAAGAAAATTAAGTTAAGAACATGCAAATGATTGTACAAAACTATACGGCCATCATAAATCACTATTACAATTCATAAAAATCTAACTGAAAGATTTCGATCCATTTAAATAGGTTATTGTTCATATCTATTTTGTTATTCATTCCACTAAATTAACGAAAACTTGCAAGTATCAATTTTCAATATAATGGTAACAACCAGAGCTCTCTATGAGGACAAATGGCGAAGTTATTGTTAAAACTGTAATTTATAATCCTGATCTTATAAGAACATGTCATATTTGTATAGTTACGAGGTCTTACAGGGTAAATCAACGACATGAGAATAGAGATTTGATGCTCCTTCACACTCGTAAGCTTAAAGACCACGAGGGTCGAAACACTGCGAGAGGGGAGAAACGTTTAGGGCCTAACTGACGTCAAGAAAATATAATATATACAATTTTGAGATTCAGAAAATCAGATACAACAGTTTTAAATAAACTTACCTTACCGTCTAGGAATCCTTCGTCTATCAAATATATATATATTTCCTACAAGGTCCAAGAAACCAACTTTGAGACTTACATTCAGAAGATCAACTTGTATTATATTGTTTAATAGAGCTGGGCAAGTTGCCGCTCATCTGTGTTTTAAATATTGAATTCGTTTTCTTGTCAATTAAAGAGTTAATTAATTCAAGTACATGTCTTTTTTTACGCTTTTGTGGGGCTGCGGGATCTGATACAATTCATTCGTATACCTTTCCGAATGTTGACAATTCTACTTGAGATGATAATTTTCTAATATTTTAGATTATGAATTTTTCGGATATGTGAACCTGGGGTAATTATGTACGGCTGAATTTTAGGAAACATGTGAAATTCATTAGAAGTCTGAGTAGTCTTAAAAGGAAGAGGGATTTTGCTAGTCATGACAGCGTATAACTTATTATACGTTCCTTTCGTTTTGTTTATGACAGGAGGAAAAAGTTAGATTCTTGTCGAGAAAGATTCCAAATTGTCCGATATGTTATGTAACTGCAGCTACAATAACGTCTGGAATGAATATACAATAGCGTCAATATTCCTCCCTACGGGAACTTTCCTAACACTTCCCAGCTAAAACCTTTTTTCTTATATCTTCCGTAAGATTTCACCTTTCTCTGTGAACATACGTGGTTCACTATTTTACCTCAGGAATTATTCCAGGTAAAAAGGTAACAGTGGCTGAGGAAATTGCCACACAATAAACCTTGGTCCTAACAACATTCAACTTTTTAATTTATCGAGGGAGAAGCCACTTCTTAGGGACTTCCTTCTAGTGACCACAGATGTAGTAATTCGAGGTGTCCTAGCTGGATTTATACTTTCTTCATCTACTCTTGGATTATATCCCTCGCTTTCATCTGTTGTATCAGGTCTCTCTTGGCTAAATATTATTCTCTTCCAAATGAAGTATTTCTAGAGCTAAGAATCATTGTTTTATATTCTTCTTTTTTTAAAAATTTATTAATTTTCGTATCTAAATAACAAATTAAAACTGTTACAAACATGTGTGACTCAATAACTAGGCTTCTCGTTTGCAATATATACACAGTAGTGTGTCACTTATAAATGGTAAGGAGAAATAAAACTGCAGAAAATTTTAACCACTCTTAACTTGTAACAGCAACGTTCTCCTTCAAATCTACCATCAGATCTCCAAGTCTCTCCAGCAAGCTTCTGTCTTATTTTATCCACACTAGGATAAACCTAGATGTTAAACCTTTAAATAACTCATGGTTCAACCTTCTTATCCACCAGACAAAAGGCCAAGACAATCTTGAAAGACCAAATTGTAAATAATACAACAAATATTTACTACCAAATACTTTTGTCAATACAATTTTACGTTAAGTCAAGGTAAATATCCTTCCCTATACTCGGAAATAACCGGCAGAAGACCAGCACATTCTTGTTGATCTAAGCTTCCTTTCTACCCTTCCTCCTCTGTCATGCATAATTATCAAAATAAAGCTCTCACTTTCCATCTGACACTCCCAAAGTTCACTAAATACTTCTGAACTGAAATACGAAACCTTTTATTTTATGATCTGTTACAATTGATATACTTTTCTAAACAATTAATTACCTATTTAATTATTAGAAGAGTATTATGCCATTCTGCGAAGTCATAGCAACGACAGAAACTTGAACTTCAAGTATAAACACAAACTAAGCCGATTAAAGCAATTATTTTATATTGGATTAAACCCTTGCTTTATTTCAAAGTAGGTTTGTACCAATGTCCATATCAGAAATGTTTAAATAATTAATCATGTTATTCATTTTCTGTTTATGGAAATACAGAGAATATCTGTTCACATTGCAGCTGACGATTGATGCAAAACGTGAGGCATGTTATAAATTGCTATCTGGATATGTGATATGTATGTTAATTTAGTTTCTTTAATGTGATTCAGTTATAGTTTGATTGGTGTAGCTCGTGTATCACTGAAGCGGACGACCTTGTCGTTGAACGCGTCTGATATTTAGGCGTATTTTTTTGTGAGAATTGTGTTCTGTGTGTTGGTTATACTGTTTCTTTAATGAATTAAAAAATAGTTTTAATTCAAATCGAAACTTTTTATAAATAGTTTAACATTATTAAGATGTGAACTACAACTATTGTTCCTGCTGCAAACAACTAGATCCTTATCTCCTGAGTATCTTCAAATCTCAATCCTTTCTTATTCCTCACCTCCAACAGTAAATCTTTTCTCCTTCTCTTCAGTCCACCATTCCTTCTTCTCTCTTTAGACTTCTACAAAGAGAATTCTTTAGTCTACCTAAACTATACTCCCCTATACTATACTAATATGTTTTGTTTCATAATATAAGACACTTCCATAATTAAAGACACTCTCAACTAACAGTTTATCAATACATGTTTTGGTATCCCTCCAAATATGATATAATTTTCATTATTCTCTGCTCAATTCGATTTTGTTGTAACACATATTCTTCAATGCTTTATAATTTATAATTATTCCTACTTATTAAGTCTGGTATACTTGTTTTCCGCTTCGTTTTAAATTTATCGATCTGGTCTCTACTTAATAATCCAGCAACTCAAAACGGTTCGTATCATAAATATAAAAAACTAATATGGATCATATTACAAACAATTTAAAATATGTATATAAATATAGTTTACTTACGGACTGTCCAACTAACCGGTTTTTATCTATAAGTCAGATGTGTTTTTAAGTTACGTTTTAAAGAAGGACCACTATTGAAACGTCGATGATGAGCTAATACTAGACAAAGTGAAATTAGCATCACTTTGTTGTTGATATTGAGTAATTGAGTCGTTCATGAAACGTTGGTGTACATCTGTCCCACATTTGAGAGTTATTTGTTTATTGTATGTGATGTGTACGTTTTGTAGTGTTTTAATTTTTTAACGACCTCTCAGGAGCGAGTTTGAAGATGGAACATACGCTCCGAAACGCGTAACATATGTTACAAAATAAGTCACAAGACGAAGTAAGTATTAAATAACTTTGATTAAAATTTGTGACTTGGATATGATTACTCTAAAATGAATTTTAATATTTCTTCTTTTAATTAAGTTAACTAAAGATGTTTTGCGGCAATATTTGTAGAGAGAGCTACTTTTATAAGTCTAGGTTTTTTAATTTTGGTATTCAGCGGTGGAATGGCAAAAGGAAAGTCAAAGATTTCGAATGGTACATAAGGGCATGTAACACGTCATTTTAAAAAGCGAACACCAAATAAAAAGAAATGAAGAATTTTTTTACTACCGAATATAAAATGGCGCCCGTTAACATGGTAATTTAAAAGAAAATTTCATCTACCTTTATTGTTTTTTTAGAACCATTTAAGTGATTTATAACCTAGATAACATCGTGCATAGTTACGATATATTAATTACTATAAAACCATAACTTGTATAGTCCTTGGTGCTCAGAAGGTCCTTAATTTGCAAAGCTAAACTAGATTTATAGGTCAGGTGTTGATTTGTATTAACCTTTGGTTAGTAACTCGACCATACACTGAGCTATCATTGCGCAGATGTTGTGCGCATTTGTTTTGGAGAAACTAAACGTAACGTCAGATTTAACTTAATAATAAGTCGAAATCAACTGTTCGAATAATTACTACTTGGTTAAACTTTGTTATATTATTAATTGCTCTGACAATTTTTTTTTTTTATATGAATTAATTGTGTCAGTTTATTTCAAAAATATTATAAACCTAATGTACTTAACATTTCTAAAAGATTCACTGTAATGTGAACAATCATTGAACTTATACCTGATTATTTGTACAACACATAAGTGTGTGTCCGTAGGTGAGATTGATTTGTAGTATGTTATCTTAACCTAAATTTCTGCTTTTACTTTCTCCTTGAATACGTGGAGAAAGTTATTTGATATGTCACAAAAATGATGTCGCGTTTTTTACAGTTTTATCAATTTAGGGTCTTCCTGAGCCCAAAAACGTTTTTGGAATGTTGTCTGTGCAGTGGACTGGAGACTAAACGAGGACAACTACGTTAAACAAAATTTGGTACTTGGATATATTTTCCCATATCTCCAGGAATCTTTTTTTCTTTTGACGTTAACATCAACTATATGAGTAGATGCCTTAAGTAACATTAAATTATTATTTTCTTAAACGAAATTTTGGAGGACTCAAATAAAGCGTACCCTTTTTTTTTACCATTTCCTTAAAATGACAGTTAGTGAACAATCAGTAAAACACCAAAACGTCAGTTATGGATCTGTTATAAAAAAAGTATTATCTCAAAATCAGTTCTACCAATATCGTTCACATTTTTGGAAAATGGAAAAATTAATATCGAAAGTAATGGATTAATAACTGATTGAAAAATTGCAAGTATGAAAAATAACGGTTAAGGAATAGTTGGAGGGTAAAATAAAACGAATTTGACCCCCTTTATTATCAGCTCAATCTTAATCAAAGATTATATGTGCTGGGAACACGTCACGACACATGCAAACAAAGTTTAGATGATATATATATATATATATATATATATATATATATATATATATATATGTGTGTGTGTGTGTGTGTGTGTGTGTGTGTGTGTGTGTGTGTGTGTGTGTGTGTGTGTGTGTGTGTGTGTGTTTTCAAAGACAGTCCATTTTTTTTGATTTTCTCATTTTGACTGACAACTAACGAACTAAAATTATCGGTAAAGAATGGTTTTTGTTGGTTTTTATTTAGTTTTAGGAGTAGGTGTGCGAGATATTTCTTGATATATTTTTCACAGTTTATTCATATTACATAAGTCATCTGTCAGTTTCTTTCACATTGAACAATATGAAAACTAATATCTTTAACTAATAGATTACTTTAGGTAATAATGGTAGCATTTTCAATTCATGCAACTTAGGATTTTAAAACATTTCGGACGTTATATTAATTTGTCTATTCAAATTTTGAGAAATTATGTATTCTAATACGATAATGTAGAGATCTTTAAAATGTAGAATCAAAAATTCTGTAAATTAAATTGAACCGTTGCTTTATAATTATGAAACAAAAATAAACGATTCAAAAATATTGCACAAATACTTCCACTAACCCATCCCCAAAACGAACCAAAACTTGTCGGCATCAAAAATGTCATTTCTGTACTTTCCATCAAAATGTGAATTAGTCAATCGATGAAGTCTTTGAATATATATATATATATATATATATATATATATATATATATATTTAGTACCTATATATAAAGTATATATAGTATAATTTATATTTAGTACCTATATAGTATAAATTTATATTTATATAAATAAATATAAATTTAGTACCTATATATATATAGGTACTAAATTTACATCTCTTCCTCTACAAAAAAGTCCACAGCACAAGTAGTTTCGATTAAAATCAAACATTTTATGACGGAGATCAAAGTATTCTTTTTTTAAAGTTATTATTCATGAACAGTAAAATTGGTTTACTTAGAATTTAACAACAATTTTGGTCAATAATCTACACATTTTACTAAAATTTTATTAATATCGGTAGAGCCAATTGTTAGAAATTAAGTATTTTATAATACGACATTTTAGGGGGACAAAGTTTATTGCGTCCGCAACATACTTTAAGCTGTACGTGTTCCCTGGGTATTGCTAAATGATCAATAATGATGGCTAATGCTTCCCAAAGCCAGAACCAAAATATAAAAAGACTGAGAAAGCTGGATAAAGAAGCAGAGGGAAAAAGACTCCCTGGTCTCTACTGGGAAGCAACATCAAAGATGGCGTAAGCCAAAGAAAGCCATTGGACAACAACAACAACATAATACACCATAGGTTATTCCATGGTATTTTTTACCGTTAACTTACGAATCAACATTTTTTGAGGAATATCAATATGTTTATTTAAGTACTTTGAAGCTAAACTCGACAAAAAAATGATTTAAATTGTTAGAGCCGAGTTTGAGAAAATCGTAATTTTGTGTTATTCTTATCGTAGCTTCTTTAAATTTCGAGTTATTGAAAAATAGAAGATATGGGAGACATACAACCAGATTCTATTTAAATCGGTCCACTCGTTTGGACTGCAATACGACAGATGACAGACAGATATTATTCAAAAACCATTTTCTGGACTCAGGGAATATATCCAAACGAACTAGACATTTATGAGGGACACTAATAACGTTTAAAATAAATCAATACATAGATACGTAGAGGGTTATATTGTACACATGTTGTGTCACTGACTTTTCCAATTGATAAAGTATGTCTGTTCAAATGTCAAATAATTTTTCGTAGAAAATTTACGAAAACAACGAAATAATTGGGTATAAATTGTAATGTATTTATAATATTAGAAGGGAAAATAAAATTTTAATTAAAAGTCTACTTAACGTCGTCATTATTTACTTATCCGGTACCGATACGAAGAATAGAGTAAGATTGGTAGTCGAAAAAATTTCGCCTATGTTTTTTGACTCATGTTCATGTTTCCCTCATGAAACAGAAAAAAAAATTCCACATACCGTCCGTCGTCTTTGTCTTTGCTGCTTCAAAAAATACTAAACCTATTATTTAATATTAAATACTATATTTAATATTAAATACTAAACCTATTAATATTTTATAGTTATTTAATATGAACTATAAATTTGATATAGGGGACTATATTGTGCCCATACAGAACCCTATTGAAATTGTGAAAAATAGAGTTCAAAATGTAAAAATGGCTGTCATTTGAAGTAGATTTTTCTAACTGATTAAATTAAAACTGAGTTTACGTTTAACTGTTCCTCAAAAATTAATATAAAAATGCAATAAAAGTTAAAGTACGACTTTACTTCCAAAAACTGATGAATCTGCACAATTAAAAAAACTCATTTTCTAAATTCAGACTGTCAACAATCTAGTGTATCCGTCCATCTTCCTAAATTAAATTAAAAACATTTCAACGGAAATTTACAAGAATGGACAACATTCTGTCACATGTTTGAAAACACTATACATCAATCTCTATCTTCAGTTGAAACTATTTTTACATGGGTCTCGTCTGTCTAGTGAACCACTAAAACTTATCCACAATAAACCAATTACACCTCCCAACTATAAAATATCATGGGACATCTTGTGTGACAAATATAAAAACATTTGTAGTTTAGTTAATTTTCAAATTCAACAAATAATCGACATCCCTACAACCTAATATCATTCTTTGAACGTGTTACGTCAATACATAGATGTCTTTCATGAAAATGCTCAAGCTCTATAGTACTTAATTACGATGTATGAAGTGAAAAACGTTAATTACTCTCTTTTTAATAAATTAGATTAAGTGACACGACGAGGTTAACGTAGAACCAACCGTGGGCTACCCACTTCGAAAGAATTAATCAACTTTTTAATTCTTCAATGTTCTCACTTACAAGATGCATTACCTGTAGAAAACACAATGAAATCATTTTTTGAATTTAAGACATTTACGAAAAGAAAATCCATAACCACTCCAGTGTAGGGTTTAAACTTAAACAAACAAAAAACCGAAGCTGCAAGATATGTCTTTTATACACATAATGAAAACTGTGTCATTTGTAAAGCAGATTCGCATTCACTATTGTACGGATTTAACAAACTTACACTTACCGAAAGGTATAAATTATTAAAGAAATTAATTTACTTATTGATTCAACAACTTTGATGTAACCCATCCCACAATAAACATCGCACGATGTTATATTTCGACAACGAATCAACCCGAACACTTCTAGCTGATGTCATCGCCATGTAGCTTCGGAATTCATTAAGTCAGAAAATCATAAAAAAGCGATTCCGGTCTTCCAAGTCTGGTAATATTTCATCGGGGTTCTTTCTCAATCAGCATATAAACAATTTTAATTCTGCAAGTCAATCGATTTATAAAGATTATAAAAACTCTTTGACTGAATTATTTTTAATGTTTTTTTGCCACATGCTAGATTCGTTCAAACACAGAATCACAGAGTAGCCAACTGATTTTTGATTTATTAACTGCAAGTGCTCGATTCTTATTTCCGTTACATTTTCGCTCCTCTTCGTTTAACTTTTTCCTTTCTCTCAATTTGATTTCACTGCACTACAGAAAATGGCGTACCGAGCGTAAAGTTTTAAAATCAACCGATTTTCTTTACTCATTTCAAATTTGGGTTATTTAAACTTTTTAACTTAAAAAATCTGTAAAACCTTCAATTTTAAGAGCCGAAACCTTTTTTTAAGAGAAACAAATATATTTTTTTTTAATTCTTCCTACAGCCTTAACTTAATTATCGACAAAAATTGAAAACTTTAAATCTTACTAATTCCCTACAACATCCAAGATTAGTTTAGAACCAAAGTTTATGTTCTGAATTTTACAAATTTTTATTATAAATCTTCCTACAGTTTAAAGAACTATTGGATGAGTTATCTATAAACCCAATAATTAAAAGAAAAAACTTGTACTCGATTAGGAAAAATATTTTGTCTACAGTTGTTGACAAAGTGGCATTTTGTTCATTTAAATTAGTTTGCAAAATAGCTGATTTCTCAACAGTTTCACTTTGCCCACTACTTTGCTCACTCCGAATGGCAACAGAAAAAAACGAAATTTAGGTTAAGTTTATTTGAATTGATTTATAATATACAGGAAATGTCCCGTATGTAGGTTAGATTAATTCTTACATGTAAAATAACATAAATAAACAACAAAACAATGTTTTAAAGTTGAAAAAGGAAGTAATTATTCATGAAGATGATTGAAAGTGTATGTACACGGAGAGTATTTTTCGTTTTCCGAGTTTTGAAGTTGGCAATCCCGTTTCCTCAACAATACACCTAAGTTATTTGTAATATTCATAAATAACCTCAGTTTTGACGTGAGAACTTCTACTCAGTGTTGATGTATTGTTTAGCACTACTGCTATATTTTGTGTACTTAGTTTTAAAATATGGACAGTACGGAGGATGAAAGCTGTCAAATACCCCGAGTAAATTAGCGCAAAAAGCTAACAACGTTGTACTAAATCTCCTTCCTGTCAAATCAAAGAAAAAGTACGACCGCCAGTATGAACTGTTTTTATTGCCAAAATAACAACTGTAGACAAAGTATAATGTGCAATTCGTGAGCAAAGTGGTAAAATCTTGGTAAAATTGACGCACTCGGCAAGCCTCGTGCGTCAACATTTTTCTCTCGTTTAAAAAAGTGCCACTTTGCTCACTAGTTGCACAAATAACTATTGTCACTTGTAAGTATTTTGTAATGGTAAAAGTAATGGTTTTTCAGATATTCGACATCAAAGGTTTAAATAGCCGCCATTTGGAAATGAGTAAGGGAAATTAATTTTCTCAAATTAGATGTTCATAACCAAGTATAATCCAAAATTTCAACTCTATATTATTTGCCATTAAAAATATGATTTTTTTCTCTTAAAAACTTAAAATATCGGCAAGATTGAAAACTAGGTAAGCATTATTTAGGAAATATCGTTATATAAACTTCTTCATTGGTTTTGATGTAAGGAATAAGCTCCTACAGTTTTTGAACTATTTTTAGAATCACTCTGTATACTATTTAATGTATCTTAGTCGTGTTTCCCTATATCGAATGCTTTTTTAAAATCCACGTGTCAGGAGTGGTTTTTGCAATATTTATGAACCTTCCAGTCCGTATTTAAAATGCAAATGGGTTATCTAACCTCGTTCTCTATTCTCGCATTAAACCTAATTAATTTTATAATTCAAACCGTAATTTGCTTTACAAGTTTTCCGTTAAGCTTTGAACACAGGTGCAGTTTACATTACTAATGTTAGAATACGATATTTTATAAAATGATACATTATTATTATTTACACTTGGAGACATTTTCTGGTCGTTTTATTTTCATTAAAGCTCATTCTCTATTCTCGTATGAAAACCTAATTTTTGTTTAATTCAAACCGTAATTATCTTGACACGTGCTTTCAAGAAACGTTCAGTTTTAATATCGGTAATAGGATACTTACTTAATAATATTTCATATCATTATGGAAAGGGCTACGAATCACTGAATTTATAAATATGTTAATAAAATATTATCTCTCCGCCTAGTACTCCTCTTTTTATGGTAAACACTACAGCGGTTTCACTAATGTTTATCACACAAAAAAGAATCACTAGACGGACATATAACAGGTAATATGATTGATTGATTGATTTTTATTGCCACTTATCAACAAACATATAAATAAGTTTTTACAAATGAAATTAGACTAAACATTTTTTAAACTAAAACAAAGAATAACCTTCTCCAAATAGACAAGAAACAATAAAAGAATCCCAGAGGTAATAAAATCTGTCTGGGGTTTTACACTAAGCACTATATATACAGACACAAAATACAGTCCAAAGATAAAGTTGAGGTCCGCAGCCGACCGAGTTTCCAATACATAATTTTTTACATTAAAATCTACAATCAAAAATATGACTTCTAGTCTTTTTATAAACAATGCATACTTATTTATAAATGAACTTAATAACTTACAACTTAATAAATATATCCCTGTATGTTATCTTGGATAAACACTATACACAAGCACTCCGCATACACACTTGCAAGGATACAACACCCGAATGTAACACCAAAAAGTAAGGTTCAGGATAGTACTTTAAAATACGATTGTACATCTTCAAAATATTATTAACCAATTTACGTATTTCGTAACATTATTTTTTTACTCTTGGAGACAATTTCTGGTCGTTTTGTCGTCCATTATTTAAATATTTTCAAAATTTTAATTTCTCTCTTTTATAATTTGATATTTTCAAACAATTTTAAACCTTTTTTACTTTCATAATTCCTTTACAAAATTTTATTTTCAACGAATAAGTTTCAATTCAGTCCTAGTTGGCACTTACATTAGATTTTATACAACACATTTTCGATTGTTTTTAGCGAACGAAGTATCATCTTATGGTAACTCGACCACCTGTTATCGTGTTTTTGACGCAGTTACAGACAAACGTATCAACCAATCGTAATGAAATTTATGAATTATGTTCTATACAACTAGGTCAAATGATGTACGTATTAACTCGACCACCTGTTATCGTGTTTTTGACGCAGTTACGGACAAACGTATCAACCAATCGTAATGAAATTTATGAATTATGTTCTATACAACTAGGTCAAACGATGTACGTATTAACTCGACCACCTGTTATCGTGTTTTTGACGCAGTTACTGACAAACGTATCAACCAATCGTAATGAAATTTATGAATTGTGTTCTATACAACTAGGTCAAACGATGTACCGTACGTATTGACTCGACCACCTGTTATCGTGTTTGTGACGCAGTTACGGACAAACGTATCAACCAATCGTAATGAAATTTAATGAATTATGTTCTATACAACTAGGTCAAACGATGTACGTATTAACTCGACCACCTGTTATCGTGTTTTTGACGCAGTTACAGACAAACGTATCAACCAATCGTAATGAAATTTAATGAATTATGTTCTATACAACTAGGTCAAACGATGTACGTATTAACTCGACCACCTGTTATCGTGTTTGTGACGCAGTTACGGACAAACGTATCAACCAATCGTAATGAAATTTAATGAATTATGTTCTATACAACTAGGTCAAACGATGTACGTAAAATAATTTAAACTTTACTTCACTTTTAAGAATGGCAGCTAAAATATAACGTTACAGTTTTAATTGAGTCCCTATTAGAAAAGTGGCACGCTGTCAGAAATCTATGTCAATAAAAACCAACTTTTAATGAAAAATTAAAATTAAATTATTTGCTGAAACTTCCCTAAAATTGTGTTTTTACTTGGCCAAAACTAAAATTACCTTGTCTTATATTAATTAAAACTTTACATTTTACACTCTTTGTTCCCTCCATATAATAATAGTTCTAAAATTAATGCCACCAAACCAACAGAGAGATTGTATTGGATGTCTGTTTTTAGTTAACAAGTAGCCCTTACAAGAACGATTTATGAAACCATCTAAGAAGGTCTGCTGGTTTCAGAAACACTGGTTTAACATTCCAAATATTAAACCTCAACCCCCACTCCCGTATTCGATTTTTATTCAATAGATTTTTCTTCTTTTGAAAGAATATATCATAGACAATATTATTTTATAAAATATTGCTTTAATTTTTGCCACATTTGATTGATACGTGTAAACTGTTATCAAAACTAGTTTAAAACACTGTCAATTCCAACAGGAATTTATTGTTTTGACTGCTACATCTGAAGAGTATGTTGGTATTCGAGCCATTTAGGAGGATGGCCAATCCTTACGATGTTTTGCTTATTATTATTAGTGCACAATATCGCCCTGACCAGTATCAAATTGACACATTCCTGATAATATTAACTCTATTTCTTTATACTTTGTAATAAATAAAATTATTGATTACATAAAAACTACTTCAGCACAACAGAGTAATACAAAAAGTTTAGGAAGCGTTACGTGTTCGTTAAAGGTCTAATTTATGTGCAAATGTTTCTACACTTCCTGACTTACCATAATTTGGATTTTATTATCTTAAACATTAAAATTGCATTTCTGACCTGTATGCTGTGTTTCTTCAACTTGTTTCGCTGACATTTCAACCATTCTTCTTTAGAATTCCTTAAGGTTTTCATGTGGAGTCAGATACGTTCACTGCAAACATGGAAACAAAAATTAAAATTGGTATTTTTTTAAATTGGTAAAAAAAAACAAAAAAAATCAGGAATCAAATATTAATAATAATGAAAATCGCTGTGAAAATAAGAACTCTGTATTTTTTGGATATATTTTACTCTTAGTAATTTGAACTAGTAAAGTCTTTATATCTTTTTGAATAGTGATTTCACAATTGAGGTAGAAGATTAGACAAAAGTGACTGAAGGTTGAATTGAAATTTATATAAAGAAAATTTAACTGAACATCAGTTACATATCTCTTTAGTAGGCTCAATAAAATTTGTGACTTACTGTCACTGAAATCAGTTTATTATGCTGTCTTGTAATCTGTTTTAAAGTTATAGATTTTGTAATCTGGGGTTGTTCTTCAGAGCAGAATACGAAACAGGTTTTTTTTAATCCAGGATAAAAGCATTTAGAAACATTTAAAAAAATTCAAGGCATGATTTTTGGCTTAATGTATTTCAGTAATGATGACGTTACCCCCAGCATTAAGGTAAATAATAACTAACATGAAAAATTTCACAAACCAACATATATTATGACAGTTGTTTCGAAATTAAACAACTATGAACTAAAATTTACAAAATACAACTTAAGTACCAACATCTATAATAAGAAAGTGGGGGGTGGAATGCAATGAAGGAGGAATGAATCAGGACTACCTGCGAAGATAAATGACCTGGCAAGATGTGTGACAATGGATTTCAACAACGGAGAGGGGTTAAAATATTAAGTCAGTCCCCTCAACTGATCAACATTTCTTACAAGTCCCAAGGGACCAACATTTAGGGGTTCTGCTCGTATGAAGAGGTTGAGTAGACTACCACTGTGCAGATTTATCTTTCAATCATTAAACGTGTACAAGGTTAATTAGATTGTTATATAACTCACAGTCTGCAGCATGGATAGAATTTCCTTTAATTGCTGCAGTTAATTAACAATAAAGCAAAGATCTTCCATTACCTCACAGCTTCTTTTTTCTCCCACGTTGTGGAAATATAGTTGCAATTAAATTAACTAAATAATATAGGAAAGAAAAATAAAATTTTAACATTTTACGTGCTACCTTGATATGTATACAAACATATAGTGTGGAATGGAAAAGGTTTGATATTATTGTTACTCTATATAATATATTATATAGATAACTATATAACTATAATTATTATTGTGTTGTTACGTGGTTGTCATCAAATGTCAAACTCGATTTCCTAGTTAATATAAAGATTCGTCGAAAAAGCAATCCGTGATTTCGAGGCAAAATAACTAAGCTTATGATTGAAGTAAATTGTTTATTTTTATACCAAAATATAAATAAAATAATCAAGTAAAAAAATATATAATACACTTATTTTTTATTATAACAACAAATTTAATGAAACTTGCCGACCATGGTTTCGATAGTTACAGCATTGTCAAAGTACAGAATGAGGAAAAAGGTACAATGCAGAATACAAACACTAACTGGGTATTCCCCATTGTAACCTAAATTGTAATGTAGAGAGTGGGGGACAAAGGACTATGACCTGGTTAAAGTTTGAGGAGTGGGGAGTTATTAAAACTAACAGTTTTATCCTCAACTATTCTATTAATTTCTAATGATTCTAGAGGGTTTAATTTTGTAGATTTATTAGATATAGGTCTATGCGAGATATCAAAATTTATGTTAGAATGAAAATCTGAAACATATGTTTAGCAAAAATAGAGTCTTCATGACCTTGTCTCCAATTTCTATCATGTTCTCCAAATCTAATTTTAAGTGAGTTTAAAAAATTTACACTCCTTCTTAATGATTTGATTTTACTTTTAATTTTGTTTGATTTTGTCAAGATCTCTTTCTGGGCACGATACCGTTTGAAGGATGATTTACCTTGTTTATTATGCGTTTGCTACCCTTATATTTGTGTAATATTCTCTCTAAAAAACATATAATCTAAATCAGATTAAGATATATGACTATACATTTTTTTAGTAAACACCAAATTATTTTAATAAAAATGAAATTTACTTTTCTTTTATAACATATTATAATATAATTTTTTACAAAATTTTTAAAATATTTTCTTCTTACAATTTCTATTATCTTTGATTTCTATCTATTTCTGATCTTTACCATGAGACAATGTCTGAATGTTGGATATCTTAACTTATTTTCCTTGAAATAGATATTTTATTTTTTATCTTTTTTTGTTGTTTGAAGAGGAAAAACTTCTCGGTCATTATTGCATATAAAAGGGAAGAAAATAACATAAAATAAATACTGATAGCCCTTGAATACTTTGCAGCGTCAGGGTAGGAATAGAGTAAAAATTGATCAAGAGAGATCTGATAAGAAAGATAAAAAGTGGTTATTATCACGTCCGTACTCCTATAAAGAGCCCCTGAGGGGGGTTATATTTCTTATCTAATTTTCATGTCATTGATAATTTATTTTTTGTTATTAACAACAAATGAAGACATATTACTATTATAACTATAAAAACTAAATTTTAATGTAACAGCAGATATTTCTTGTTGGAACTCCATATTCAAGAGTTAAATAAAGCAATAAAGCTAAATTTTTAAAATTATTTTAATAATATAAATGAGCTACAATTGTTTAGCCTTGCGACTTCATCGGGCAACAGTTGTAACAATAAAATTGTAGCTCACTTATTTTATTAAAATAATTTTTAAAGTTGAGCTTTATTGCTTTATTTAATCCTTGTATAAAAACTAAACTGAAAATAGTAGCAACACTTAACCCCTATACAAGAGGGGATGGAAAATAGAGTGAGGTAGGTGGTTACATGTAAAGCGTATAGATTGTATTAAAATGTTGAGCCCGACTTATGAGAAAAATTACACAGTATAACAAACACAATTCTCACAAGTTATAGTTTTATTGGTGTAGCTCGTGTATCACTGAAGAGGACGACCTTGTCGTTGAAACGCGTCTGATACTTAGACGTATTTTTTGTGAGAATTGTGTTCTGTGTGTTTGTTATACCGTATAGATTGTATTTTTAACTTCGTTTTAATTTTGTAATGACCAGTACAAATTAAAACCGAAAGTGATACTAAATTCATTTATGTATTATATTAATGTTTAGTTTTTTTCTTCACACATAATGTTTGACTTTTACACGTTTAAAACATAGGGCAATTATATTATACGCAATCACGGTCTAAAATAGCATTATATTCAAATTTGACTAATCCCAGTTTGTAAATAAAACGAAGATGTAACCACTATCAGTACTAATGGCTTTAGAGTGATTAACCTAATGCCTATAACCTCTTATCAGTATTTCCTCGGTTTATCAGTTTCATCTTAATGATAACACACAGATTACTTCTCAATCTGGAACTTTCTCAGTTTGACAGTTGAGGAAGTGATAACACTTATCGTAGAAATTTTGTTGTCATTAACTTCTTATATAATTCAGTTTATTATAAACAAACATAAGTATATATTGCTTTGATTCGACTTTATAGTAACAAATCAAAATATGAAGTAAAACTGATAATTTTCATGAAAAATGTGTCGTTAAATTCAACTTGAGCATCTGAGTATCACCCAATCTGAGGCCATTCGGAGGCTAAAGGTCTATGTTTTATACGGTTTACATCTTCTTTTTACAAGGCAATGTGGAGAGGTTTGTCGCCTTTAAACAAGAAAAAACACTTCAGTAATTTGGTGATTAGGAATTGTTTTATTAGTATACGAAGGGAGGAGGGGTATTATTTAGAAAGTGAGAGTTGTACCTACAAGCTACCTCACACTAAAATATTATTTTCGCACTTCCCTATTCTAATGTAGCCCAGTTTAACTCTGCATCGTTCTTAAGGCACGAAACTTTCTTCACTTCATGATCTGTATTACCTGGAGTGAGTAAGAGATGGGTCAAAAAAGAGAAGTTTCTTTCTCACCACTACTGAAGTACTTCAGTAGTGGTGTTTGGATTTTTTTTTTATCCTTTGCTCAGCCAGAATATGTAGCTAGATAATATTTCGTTATGAAGGAAAAATCATCCCTTACGTGTCTCTGTACTCAATCTCTTAAGGTAGTTTTAAAGATTTATTATTTCACAAGCATGTTCTGGATCAATTCCTTGCCAGTTCATTAACCCAGGAATTCTCCGCACATGGTTGAGGGTTGGAAGTTTTACCAAGGCATGATACCACTCTAACACGAGTAACACCCAACAGGGTGTCTTCAAGGGAGTTACGCCAGTACTATATTTGTATTTTTATTGCAACAACTACGTCGAAATAACTTGTTAGATTGTTTGTCGGTCTTGTATGAATTTTCAATTTGCGATAGTTTAAAGTCAGTGCTTAAACTAATCATCTGCAATGTTAAGTTGAACACGACACGAAATTTAAAGTCCTAAACGTCTAAATATTGCACGAAACTCAAAAAATGAATATTGCTAAAATGTATTATTACATATAAAGGTCATGAAAATATATACTGTAAGTTGTTTACTACGTTTTAAATTATAGAAAGACAAATCTATTTGGAACAAGGGTAACGAACATGAAGCCTTTAGGTGTATAATTTTTCCACTTGTTTAAATTGTTCAGTTTTTTTATTTTTAAAAAATCAAAGGAGTAAAGTATAAGATGGTATTTCCAAAAGAGTAATCCACAATATTATTTCCTCAATATCTTTGGTATAGTGTAAACAGTCGAATATTCACCAAATTCTAAGTTTCCAACTTCTTAAATTTGTTTCAAAATTTTAAATTTTACAATTAAAAAAAATGTGGAATAGAAATCAAAATTTTTACTAAATGCCATATTTTGAAATTATCGTACAATATAAAAACATTTTGAACAAAAAATAAGACAAATTCGAAGTTTCCATCTGGTGTTTGAATATGCAGAAAATGTTTGTTCTATTGTGCATACTCTACTTATGAATTTCCATAATTTCTATTTTTTATAAATTAATTACACCCAATCCCTTAAAAATGTTCTCCTTTAACGTTATATAAAAGAAATCTAAATAAATATCTCACAGTTTTAATATCACATGAAATGTACCAAAAAACAACATATAACAATGTTTATTTATAGAACAATATAAACAAACTAGCTTTACATATTGTAATTTGTTCTTTACATTTAATTTTTAGTTCTAAGAATAGAGATTCACAAACAACCACCAGTGAATCAATTACGCCAATCTGTTATACAATAACAGGGTTAAATAACAAGGTTGATGCTCTGCAAATCAAATCGCTATCTTGGATTCAATGTTTTTCCATAAGAACAATTAGTTCAGTCAAATAACTAATACACATTAAAAAAAAATCGAATGAACTTTCTTTTTTGTAGTATTTTATATCGATTTTACGATGTTTGTCGATTTAAAACTAATGTTTGGTCATTGAACTTTAAAATAGAATGTAAATACTTCAAACATTCTTTTAAACATTTTGTCTTTTAAACGTTAACAAAAATTGTATATTCCAACTTAGGACCAGTTTTACTATTGTGCATGCTAAAAATAATGAATAAATGTTTACAGATTTAGTTTGAATATACAATTTTTGTTAATGTTTAAAAGACAAAAACTGTCTTGTCAAAGTCCACGTGTTATTTGTTTCAGATTTATCAGAAAACGTTTACCACATTTGTTTCCGTTTTCAAATCTTGATTTCACGTTTTTCTGAAATTTTCAGATTTTTTTTTTTTTT